>NDXB01015747.1:105861-108651 GCA_002631895.1 Agapornis roseicollis | reverse complement strand
GTTTTTTTTTTTTTTTTTTTTTTTTTTACTCTTGTTATCTGTCATTAGGAGGGGAAAGTGTAATTCCTCTCCTGTCTATAGTGTATCTGTTTATGTTCAGTGAGAAGATGCAGGATACAAGGGGATTCAGTTTTTCTTACTCATCCAGATGCCTTAAAGTAGCTGCTTAGGAAGGTGATGGAAAGAGTCTTTTCATAGTATATGTATCACATCAAGGCTTAGCTATGTAGATTCCCTCTTTACGATTCCTCCGTTTGAATTTTACTTGTAGCAGTTACTGGGGCTATGGCACTGTGTGTGTGTGCGTGGTGGTGGGGTGGTTTTTTTTGTTTGTTTAGGGTTTTTTTTTTTGCTGGCTTGGTTGTAAGAATGAGACATTCAATCCTAATTTTTGGCTTCTGGTTTAAAAAGAAAGAAACACTTATTACCATAAAATAAAATAATAAAACCACATACTGATCTCTAGCTTTAGTAGTGTTTGTGTGTGTGCTGACATTAGAAATTTATTCCCGTATTGCAAGGTCTGTACTTTCAGAACTGTCACTTCATTAATTGAAAGAGCTTGCAAAGATTGAAGCCCATTTACAGTTCTGAGTGGAAGATTTCTAAGCTGACACTTGGAAGTCCTGGGATTCAGAGCTAAGTTTAGAGCAAATGGGTAACTCTGGAGCCCATAATACTATGCTGTCTGATTATTTCTTTAGCTTTATATTGTTATTCTAGTTCTGGACAACAGATTTTACAATGAGTACTCTAAACAGTAAAATTAATAACTTCAGATATGCATAGAAGTATATTTAAAGTCTGGTTAATTCCCTCAGGCAATGGAAGAAATGAATGGCAAAGATTTAGAGGGAGAAAACATTGAAATTGTTTTTGCTAAGCCACCAGATCAAAAAAGGAAAGAACGGAAAGCTCAGAGACAAGCGGCTAAAAATCAGATGTAAGTGTAAATGCATGCACATGTTGTATTACTTCTGAAAGACATGTACACTCCTACCGAATTGGAACTTGGTATTGTAGTAGGTATACTGCAGTGTGTGTAGGTTTTCTGGCTTCTCTGAAAATGTTGGATTCATTTAAGTTGTTTGCATTTTACTGAAGATGTAGTAGTGGTGTTGGTGAGAGTTCAGGTACTGATTTCTCCACTCCTTGAGCGTGAGAACACCAGAGGATTTATTTGAAGGTCATGAAATGTGCACGCCTCTCACTTAAAAATTCCACATACTTCTATACTAACATGTCACTTGAATGAATTTAGCAACATGTGTTCCTCCCAGCAGGCTTAGCAGTACAGATACAGCCCTTCCTGTTTAGTAAAGCATGCACTAAAAGGATGATCCTGAAATTCTTCATTTGCCACTTCGAGAAGATAGATCTGCCCATGAAGGTGTTAAAAGTCATACTAACAGATACCTTGCACTGAAAAAGCTAAATGCTGCAAGGAAAAAAAAACAAAAACCAAAAACGGGGTGGGAAATTCCTTGCTTGTGTGTTCTGTTTATTATTTGCATGTGTTTTCCTTTTTGGATATCTTGTAGCTTTCCTAACCATCTTCCCTCCCCCCACCTTATTTCTAAAAATAACTTCTGCTAGTGCTGCTATGCAGCATCCAAGACAACGGGGTAGTGAGGTTACCAGATTAATACAGCTCTCACATGATGCCCTACTGTACACATGCAATTGGTTAAGTTTGCTCTACTTATAGTTCTCATAACTTTCTTGGCCCTTTTGTTCTTCTTGGGCATCTGGTATTGCTGTGAGAATTTCTTTTTTCTTTTGCTTCTCTTCTGTGCCAGGCAGGCCTTTTCTGTTCTGCGTAAGTTTTTCGGTGATATAACTTTCTTTCTTTCTGTATATTCTGCATCTTGGCAACAGTACCATAAATACTCATTTATTTAATTAAAGCATAAAATGCTGTTGGAAGTTGCACAGTTTGCTTCTCAACACAGTTGTCTGCATGATTGTGTTGTCTCTGGTCGGAGATACTGCAGTGTACAAACAGTTCTGCTAGCTTGATATTCAAGATCTGCTTGGTATTCAGGATCTAATAATGGCCCATTTCCAGTGATGAAAAGGAAGATTTTCTTAAAATGCACTTGGATCAGTTGTAATGCTGTGTGATTTTCCCCTCCCCCCTACCCTCCAACTGTTCTCTGCAGATTATCTGAGACCCAGATTTATTATTTCTGGATAGCATAATACATTTATAACAGTGGAAGTTTTCTGGCCTGTGTCACTTCTAGTACTAATATTCTGTATGTTATCTGCATCCCTGCTGCCCTTTTTATTGTTTAAGATGTGCATGTCTCATTTTGTGGAGGTAGGTAAGGTAGAGTTGCCTCTCTTGTTCTTCTAGTCAGAGGTATGGTAATGCCACTCATTCAGTTCTGCTTGCTGGTTCTTTCATTTGGCAATTCTCCATGTTCCTTTGTTTTTCTGAACTGTCAAGGCAGTAGAAAAGCAGCTAGTTAGATTAAACTCTAGACTTTTTGGAGTTTTGAATACATTGTTCATGGGTAAATTGTAAGGGCTTTTAATTTTTAATCCCCCTCCCCCTTTTTTTTTTTAATACCAGAAAATGAGGGAACACGACATGTGTGTGTTAAGTCTGTATCTGAGTTATTTGAGAAGTGTACAGTGACATCTTAAGATCTTAGAGATAACTTGTAGGTTGTACTTTACAGTTGTAAAAATTTCCTTTTCTGGAAACTTCCATGTAACTGTAGATTGTTTGATTTCTACATTAGTATAGTTAGTGACTTTATTGGCTTGCAATTAAGTGACTAT
>NDXB01015747.1:68361-100861 GCA_002631895.1 Agapornis roseicollis | reverse complement strand
TCAGTGGTGAAGCATCCTCTATTGAACCACCCTTAAAAAAGACAAAGCAAAAACAAAATAACCTTGCCAAGTCCAACTTCGTATAGGTAAAAGATAGATAAAATTAAGTCTTTCTTTGGACTTGGCATAAAGAGCTTCCCTTAACCCCCTACCCAAAGGGATACTGCAGTTATAATACATACCCATAGGCACCACAATGAAAATTGAAGCTTATACCTAATTAAGGTTTTATACACACCAGTTCCCCCAGTAAATGCAAATTTTAACAAAATTAGACATGTCATATGTTGAAAATGCTCATGGCAAACAATCATTTTGCATTCCTGCAAATAAAATTGTTTTATACTGTAAGCTGGAGGCGAGTGTAACTTATTTTTGTAATAAAGTTTTTATTTTTTTTATGTGTCATTAATATAAATGTGTGTTAGTACAGAGGTCTTCTGGTTAAAAACTTAGAATCGCACACATTTCAGTATGTTTACTTGTATTTACATAATTTTTAGAATAGTGGTTGCCAATAGCCTGTATGTTTCACATTAATTGATTTTTTTTTTTTGTTACCTTAATAAACCATTTTAGTATGTTGTATGTCAATTACTGGGATAGCTGGGACATGAAGTGTAATCTAAAATTGTCAAATATTCATTGGAATATGTAAATGTGCCTTGCCAGTTTTGAACTTTAAGACAAAGTAAGCAACTGATGGTGGAATGAGTAGCCAATGCGTAAGAGACGTTTGCTACCACAGTTTGATATACTGCCCTTGCTAAAGAGAAGTAACTTTTTTCCTCAAATTTTGAGCACTGAAATACACAGTTGCATTAGCTTCTGAATTTTCAAATCTAGTGATAAAACATTAGGCTTACGGAAGTGAGTTTGCTAATTGTAGCCTTAAGTATAATTTTGAATTTCAATGTAATCCTTGGTGCTGGCATTCCCAGTGCCAAGGAGTTTAAATGCTCCCTTTAAAGAGGTTGCCATGCCTACTGGCACTTTTACTGTCATATGGTTTTATAAGGAACACTGTCAAGATGTGGAAACTGATTTTGGACTTGCTATAAAATGAAAGCATTGGGGGTTGTAGGAGAGGGGAAGTCCTCAGATTTACTAATCTTGAAATCTCTCCATTGCTGAAAAACTTAATATTTGTGGGATCACAAGTGCTAATGACTTGTTCTTAGTGTGGAAATGTGTTGTGGGGAGAAGGGGGATAATATATTTATGGAACTAAAACAGTTGATGGAATTGCATAAAAACATTGCTGTTGAGGTACCACATGTTGAAATTGTGGATCACATCCTTAATTTCAACTCTAAAAAGCTTGCTAAAAGAGAAAAAGGTAAAATTGACAGGAAGGCATTTTTAATGGAATGCAAGCAATGGTGAGTGAGCAAAATAACAAGATCTTGACAGTGTTCCCTCTAATTATGAACTCAAGCCATTATAACTTTTAAAATTAAATATGATTTGCACTGTTCTGATATTGGTGCAGTTTTTTAGCAGAATGATCAGAAAACAAAATTGCATGTGGTGATTAATAGTGTGGAAAAAAACCTAAAAACAAAAGAAAGAAAGAAAATGTTATTTTCAAAGCTTTAAATCTGGTTGTGTAAAGAAAAGCTTTCATTACTAAGTGGAAATACTAGTAAGAATGGGCAAGTGCATATATAAAACGTCAGTTTGGTTGCACTTGGGTGTTGGTAAACTTGAAATGTTCTACAGCAATAATGCATCCCTTATGGGGTGTTTTGGTGACAAATGGACATCAAATACACAGTTGTTTTTGGCGTGTTGAAGGCAGTGTTGTCTTAATGTATTACGCTGCCTCTATTCTCATAGGAGGCTTTCTTTACTGAAACACCTGCAAAGGTTTTAGTTTAAGGTAGCATAGCTCCACAGTGGTTTGTAATTTGTTCCTAAATTTGAAGTTTAGTTGAATTTAATAAGAAATCAATAATTGCTGCTGCTTAACACTTCTGGTTTATAAACACTCCAATACACAGCTTTTAAAATTAATGCTCGTTTTAATACTCATTTTTGCTTGAAGGTTTCCTATAGGATATACAACTGTGTAATTTTTATTATTATTTTTTTATAATTTAAAGAGGAGATTTGTTACTACTTGGAACTCAAGTTTCTTTTTACTTTTGGAGGAAGGCTGTTATTACAGATACTAAGACCAGTTTCTGATTTTCTGTGTTGTAAAACTCTTACCTAAATACTGCCTTGAATCTAAAATAAGGAATAATAATTTCCTTCCTGGGGGTAAAGGGTATGACATAGTGTAAAATAGACTTAGCCTTTTCCGAAGGTAGGATTTCTAACCTAATCCTTCAGGATAGAAATGTTACGTATGGCTGTAATTTCTCCTCTTGTGCCCTTGATATTCTTCAGAGGCTTAACTTTCTGGTCAACCTAACAGTTATTTCAGTGCTTCCATTCATCAGTGAGGGGAGACTTGTTATTACAAGAAATAAAACTGAATGGCACAGAGACATAAACACATACAACATTTCCAGGAAAAGTGTGTTCAAGTCAATATATTGTGCAAAACTAAGACTGTTATTCCCTCGCTTCTGTTAGTGAAAACTTGGTGGAAAATGTTAATTGTTTAAAGTGGAACAGCAATATTTTGAAGAAGGCAACGAGGCAGAAGTCTTTACTATGTAGAGTTCTGAGAATTGAAATTGGTAAAGTTTGAGCTTGAGTTTGTGTTCACGGGCTAAAGCTTATGATTTTAAAGATTGGCTGTGATGGACATGAAAGTCTGTCTTTGGTGAGTTTCTTCCTGAATTAACTCCAGCACATGACATCTCTTGGCTGGGGGTAGCTGGTTGCATTAGTTGAGCAGAAGAGACAGCAGATTGTACTTTGTCATTTGCTCTGTCAGATAAAAATGGTTTGTGGCAGTAGGAGAGGAAGTCGAGCTGAAGGTTCTGTGATCCTTAATAGGGACAGTGGGGGGAGAAGGAATAAATTATTGTTACTTTACAGGTGTCCAGAGCAAACAGACGAAGGAAGCTCTGATGTTAAACTTTTTTCTGGGATACTGATAGTGACAGTCATCTAGTCAGTGCTTTACAAATGTTTAATTACGCTTCTGTTCTGAAGTCCACAGGATAAGAGTGACTTTTCTGTGGTGCTCCTTTGCTTTGACTGTTACAATAGATAGTCCTAGTGGGACTTTAAAAAAAAACAAATCCAAAAAAACCCACCCCTATCTTGTTAGCTTACTTGGAATGTGGACAAGAGGGCTGTTGTCTCTTGTCATCTTTTTCTTGACAGTATGTACCTGGTTACTATTTTGGCAGCTCTTGAGTAGATATTGCAGAGCAGAACTCAGCTGGAAATATTGGGTGACATTAAAGCTGTCTTCATGAGAGTTGTGTTAGATGGTCAGACTTCCAGGTACCTGGTTAAAGCTTTTGGTTTTGGGGGGTGGGTGTGGACTGTTTGGTGTTGGTTTTCTTTTTGGTTTGGGTTGGTTGGGTTTTTTTTTTTTTTCAATAAAAAGGGGAAGAAAAAAGCACATGTACAGTCTAGAAGATGCAGTCGTAGTATGATAGTATGTAAGTAATAAGTCATTAAATATGGCTTGAATTTTTAAAGTTTAAATCAAAGATAGATTTTAATTCCAAGGGTTGTTTTGTTCATGGATGTTAGTGTCTTCTCCAAAGTCAGCCCTTAGTTTTTGGCAGTCATTTAGGTAAAACTTGCAGTGTCAGAAATCTGGATTCTCTAATCTGAGAAGGGTGTGTTTGGGTCATTAATAGTGACAGTTCATCATCTTTGCACAGTTAGCGTGACGCTTTTTACTTGTTTTGGTCACTAACATGTAGAAAAAATGTTTGAATCTTAACATTTACTTTCTTTGCACTAAGACAGTTACGAAATGCATTCTTAGCTCTGCTACACAACCAGTAGAATAACCTATGCCATTTGACTGCACAGAAGATAATGGTAAGTAAAAATAGACATTCTAGTACTTAAATGACTTTCAGTACCTAAAATCCAACTTCAGCAGACTCTAATTGATTCCTTATCTGCAGTAACTAGGGAGGTTGTGGGTTGTATCTCTTCAATCTTCATGTGTCCATTTCAGTGCTAAGTGAATGGTGGGTGTAATCTGTTCAGTGTAATCCAGTACTGTTAACTATATTAGATCTAAAGGTCTCAAGAATGCTTCATAGATAATTAATTTTTAAATACTTTTAAACTGGTGGGTTAGCAATTGTAGTAGCTTAAGGGATTTTCCATTAACACAGTCAGTCACTGAAAGCCAGGAGCTAATATATTAAGTCCTGAGTTCCTGGTTCCAAGTATAGTGTTTCAGTATTGTTCTGCCATCTAGACATTTTCAGCTGGGAATTTTTCTTTTTTTCCTCTCTAGTAGGATGAAGAATGCGCCTAATTCTGTTTCTGGTAGTGGTTCTTTAAGAACTGTATTGTTAAATTTAGCTAATTCGGGATTAAAAAGCTTCCTCTCTGATAATTCAACACACGTAATTTTATAGATGCCCTGTTTAATATATGAAGGTTTTTCTTAAACTGCAATTCAGTATACTTAAGAATGAAACTCCTGTATTACAAAACACCGGTGAGAGCTTGCCTAAAATAAATAATCTGTTTCATGATGCAGATGTATTATAGTTGAAAGGTGATTTTATCTTTACTATTACAGCACTTGAGATGGCAGATAAAAATACTGAGTCCCTGTATCTGAAAAAGCTGAAGTGGCTAGTAAGGACTGTTCTCATTTCCCTTTTTCAGACTGTGGTCAGAGACTTCCTTTAAATAGTGCAGGTTTTTCACTACAAATAGTTGTTCTAACAAGATAACCTATTTCCAGTCCACAGTTCTCTGCACTTTTGTTGGGTTGTTTTGTTTTGGTGTTTTTTTTTTTTTTTTTTTTTTTTGAGCTTTGTGCTGATATCTAACACGGTCCATGCAATTGCAGTACGTCCTGTAATGATGATTAAGGGCAGAGCATTCAGCACCTCCCAGGGTCCTTCCAGGATAAACTTCTACCTTGCTTTTCCTCAAATTCATCCTNTTTTTTTTTTTTTTTTTTTTGAGCTTTGTATGTCTGCTTAAATTAATACTTTTTTATTATTATTTAATTTTTTTTTTTTTTATTTAGCAGAAGACGAACCTCCAGTGACAATCACTGGTGTGTATGTGAGTTGTATTTTCACCAAGAAGTGACCAGTATGTAACATTAACTAGTCTAGTAAAGCTGTTCTCTGTTCATGTTACCTACACTTTCACAGAAGTATGTTAGTTTACACCCACTTTGGAATTAGTGGGATGCTTTGAAGAAAACTAGAGCATGTCTGTTGATAAAAGTGTCAGGATTTGCAACTGAAAACTGCTGCAGGTTTCATGCTAATGGAAGAATAGACTTCAATATGAAGTGGGGTAGGGCAGGGTGAGTGTTGTAAATTCTGTCACAGGAGAAGTCCTGAAGGTACTGCAAGCTTTAGTTGGCTTTAAGCTTTAGCAGTGAGTACAGTGGAAGCTGGACTCATGTAGCTGAATGATCTTTGCTGCTTTGTTTCATTATGCCTCTTTTGTTGCCTTGTTTCATTATGTTTTTCATTATTTCTTCTAATGACAATTTATTGCCCTCATTGTAACATTCTTTAGAAAGAGTACTGCTTTTATTGAGTAGTGAACCAGGAAGAATATACAGATGAATTGTGAAAAAGTGTTGACATCTAAGCTTTGAGATACAGTTTGTAATGTGCTTTGAGGTGCAGTAAGTTACAGGTACAAATGACATTGAGGTAAATCAGGTAGTGGTCACATCTCGGCAAGGTTACCTCAAACTACCTTCAATGATGGCCTGTGCTAAAGCAGATTATTTGGTACTGAAGTATGCTAAAATGCTCCAGTAGTTTTACTGTGGAGTTAGTAAAAAGCTACAAGGACGGCAACTCCAGTACAGCTGCAGGAGTGATCCACTCTGATTTTTGTAGTCTCTGGAAGAACAAGAGACAGTCATGCATAGTGTGTTTTAAGCATCTATTAAATTTCTAAGTCCTTTAGAAGCAACCTTTTATCCTTTAATACATGGAGGAGAAAACACTAAGGTTTAAATTCTGCATGCAGTTTAAAGATAAAGGGGCTATACTTGACTCTGAAAAGAAGCCCCGCTGTTAAAGAGATAATCTATCTTGGAATCCCTGTATCTAGCAAAAATGCATATACTGGGGAAAAAAACCTCAGCACAACACAGCACTCTCTCTTCCTTATTTCCTGAAGGTATTTAGGAGAGGAATTTAATATGCAACTAAGGACATGTAGGTTAAATAGGTGATAGGCGTTGAATTCTTAGATATGGTGCAAGTGAGATGAAGGCAACAGTTGTGGAACTTCTGCCTCACAGTTGCATGTTAAAAATGATGCAAAGAGATCTCAGGTTTCACAAATGAACTGTGTTTAAAGTTCAGTTTAAAAAACTTGAACATCTTGAAGGGTAAAAAGTATCCCTGTGAAAAGGAAAACCTACAGGGTTTTCTGTAAATATTTTTTGTTTTATTAAAGCGGTGTTGACAACCAGGGAAGTTCCTCCTCAGAGAAATACTAAGGAGTGTTTGCCTTTATTTAAAAAGTTTGACCTAGGAGTGATGGAATCACAAACATTCCTCACTTGGAAAGGCATATTCTTGTTTGTTCCCTGAGAAAATGTAAGGTGAGGGAACAGTTGGGAAAAGAAATCATTTACCTGTAGGCACAAGCTGGCTTTTAAATATGCCTGAACTACATTCCTGCAAACTTGTAGTCTTAGGGCTAGGGGCAGAATAGCCAGGGAAGCAACCTGGGAAACCAAAACATAGATAACTTTAGCTGTGTTACAGCTTTGTAGGCTCTTCCTGCTACTAATCGGTCTATCCTTTTCCTGTGAAAGGTAGGTACACTGTAAGCCAGGCACCATCTAGCAGCCACAGGGTGATGTGAAGGGAATGTCAGGTGATGCATCTTGCCCAGATTCAACAAACATCAGGTCGAAAACAGGGTCTTCGGATTACATTTCAGAAGGTAAGATGATCTTGTCCTGGCTGTCTTAATCATTAGGGCCACTTTACCTTGGTAGAAATTTCAGAAGAAAGTTGCCTGGAGGTATCCCTGTAAAGAGAGGAGATTTTAAACACAGCAAAATACAGAAATAGTGGAGGAAATAAACCTCCTGTTACTATGCCTAATGCTGATATTTCAGACATCCTGTTCTGAGGGGCGATATCCTAGAGCTGCTGTTTGTAAACCTGCAGTTTTGAAGTGATGAACTAAAATAATTTCAGCCCCAAGGAAGCAAGAGCCAGTCTTGAATACCTGATTACATGTGTCCCAAAGATGGACCCTTTTTTTTCAGTACAGGTGAGGAGTTCTTTCATCTCTTTTTTACTGGTATAACATGTTGCCACTCACTGCCCTTAATAATCCCTTAAAGGGTGTGCAAAAGTAAGGTAGTTGAGAAAAGCTGTTTTTAATGGTAAGTCTTCTAACTGAGTGATGCTTGAAGGGAATGCAGTGTTCTTTGCAAAGCTTGCATGTAAAGTCTTGGATGGCTCTTAATGCAAGGGGAAAAGTGATGAGTATTACATTTGTAAAGCTGGGATGAATCAGTGCCAACTCAGAAGCCCCATTGCAGCTTTTAGATTCAGGATGGGGCCCACATAGCTGCCAAGTGCACCAGCTTGTACAGAGTAGCGGGGGTTTTCTTCTGTAAACAAATGCAGTACATGCCTAGCATCCTAGGAGAGAGAAGTGGCAGATCGTTCCTTGGCATTAGGCTAGGACTTTCCATTAAAGAGCTGGTGGTGCAGGTAGTCTAAATAAGCATACTCTACACTGGAGATGGTCTTCATGTGCTCAGAAGTGAATGTGCTTGGAAATGGACAGCTGGGACCTTAAGGGATAAGAAAGCGTTGAGAGCTGGTATGAAGGTTGCTGAACTTGAAGATGTTCAACATTTCCTCAAGTTGAGGCTAGAGCTTACCTGCCTTAATACGAGAAAGTACACTTCCATAGTGAACAAAAAGGAATTTTATTCTAAGGCTGTCAAATGCAAAAGCCTGTAGCGGGTCATAGGGTAAAAGGCTGAAGGAGTGTGGCAAGGTAGAATACACTTGCCAGAATTTGAATTTGACAGATGTTCTTGCAGAGTTAAGAGGATCAGGCATAGGTACAGCTTTGTATTTTATTCTAGTATACATATGAAGCATTTGTTTTCATAGAGAGCTTTCAGTGGGGAAAAGTTTTCTCTGCAGGTGAACATGGTGAGCCATATCCCTGAAGACTCAGTGGGAGATGGGAACATTCCTGACTGTAGAATGTGAAGTGAGCATCTGATGGAGAACTCTCAAGAGTTCTTGGTGAAACTCAGGTGGGCAGCTTTGAACTAAGACATCTTGGACTGAAGGCATTAACTCCGTGTCTCCTTACTGACAAAACCATTCCTCCAGATCATTGTTGTTTTCAGTTTTGTTCCTTTCTTCTGGCTTTTAACTGTTGCTCTTCAGCTCCTGGGAAGAAGAGTGAATCATCACTGTGTAGGTAGCTTAACTTTTCCTTCCGACCTGACAAACAAGGGGAAAATGAAAAGCTTGGCTATGGCTCCCCACCATTGTGGTCCAGGAGAACACCAGATACATGGGCTTTTCAGAATTGAATCTGACTGGTATTCCAAGTTTCCTGACAATAACAGATCCCAGAAACACACTGGACATAGAGAACAAACCATGGCAACAGGTCATAGTACTTGATCTGTGTTTTATGTCCAAGCAGAATGGTGATCAGAACTTCCTACTTGAGATAAATAATGGTAATGAGACTTGTACATAAGCCACTTGAAATGTGGATGATACTAGAGAATTCTTTTTTCCATTTTGATACGTTCTGAAGCAAAATCTACTTTCTCAAGGAGAAAAAAAAGTAATCTTGCCTCTTGGATTGGAATGGCACTGATGCCAAGTTGAGGTTGATCTGAGACCTCCTAGTTCTGTGTGTTGTGGTTACAAGCTATCTTATGTGAATCTGTTGAAACCACAAAGACCATAATCTCCACCTGTAATTTTGGGGGCGGAGGGGGAGAGAGATTACTGCAAACTGGACCTAAATACCCTGAACTCAAGATTAGACTGAAGGACTCAAAATTTCTTAAGGGGAAGAAAATGTTATTTCTTACAGTTTGATCTGAAAGATGGTAAGTTGATTTTAATATTTAAATGCCTTTTTATTAATACAGACTTTATGTATCTTTCTGTGAAAGAGTGAAATCTTAATGCGTAGCATTTAAAAGTGTGAGTTTTTTGTACTTCTGTAGAAAAATATCTATGCCAAGTAGCTTATGTAGTAGCAAGTTATCAAGTCAAATCAAACTGATTTAGGAAGCTTTAGAATAACCGTGTTAATATCGCATCATACTAGTTCCAATGCCTTTCCTAGGCAGAATACTAGTTAAATAAAACAGAAAATAAAAAGCAAAGCAAAACTTTAATGGAGTTTCACAGAAACTGCCTAAGTCTTCCAAATATTGTTTCTCAGTTTCACAGTTTGTGCCTTTTCCAAACACCTCAGAGTCCTCTTACTTGCCTAAGCATGCACTCTCCCCTCCCCAAAGGACACTTTAGGGAAAACTAAGTTTAAGCATCAAGTGTGCACATAACCAGGAACTTCATTTGTAGCATGTCTGGAGGAATCCCAAGTAACAGTTCTTCGCTACTCTGGAAGAGAGACCGTGGCTTTCTGTCCTGCCAAGGTATGTCTGCTTATAGGCCTATGGAAGAATCCTCTACTTGTACAGAAGCACCATTAATGCCAGTACTAGAGGTGAAGTAGTATATAATAATGCATAATTTTTCTATTAAATAGGCCAGCATTCTGGAGGCAGGGAAAAGGGTTTGGCAGAACCTTCAGAAACTTGGAGGCAGCTGTCTGATAAAGATGGCACTGATCAGCTATGAACTGTAAGGAAGTCTCGCCTTGCAGAGCTTGGTACTAAGCCCTTCGTCTTAAATTCTCTCATTAAAATTCTTATCCCTCTTGTAGTGGAGCTTCACCACAAATTAAGCAACATGGGCAAGCTGTCTACATGCTTCAGAAAGCCTCAAAACTCATCCTTGCATCTGGGGAGAAACTGACCTCTCTTCAGGCTATCTCATAGTATTGTCACATGCATTCTGCCTGTCAACATAAATTGATCTTTTGGCTTTTGTTGCATATTCAGTATTCTTGTGAGGGAAATGTAACAAATATTTATGTCCTATTGCTTTTTATTTTCTATTTAACCATTCTGAAAATGCCTGGGTTTGGTGTACATCACTTAGAGGAAAATGTCAGATTGATTCCATACATCCTCAGCCAACAAATGGTAAACAAAACAATATCCTGGTTATACAATTGGTTCTATAAAAATTTCTGTAAAGCATTTGACGAAAGACTTAACTAAAGCACAAATAATGTCTTGAGGGTGATAATTAATGTTACTTGACTTTTACCCTATACTGCTTTTACATACTTGGTAGTCAGAGAAACTGGTTGCTTGAACTAAAAATATCTCTATGGAATTCTGACCTGACAAAAGCACTCAAGGCATTTACTGCTGTATCCACAGAAGCTTAAAGCAATGGCTGTCAGGATACCAGCTTGCCAGTCACAAAAAAAACCCCAAACAACAACCTATGGGTCTCATCAGTTTGGGTTTACATGGTCATATCAGCACCTACAATGGACATGTTCTTATTGGTAGGAAGTTTTCTCTGATACGAGCTGGCTTACAACAGCAGCCTTTAGCTATAATTAATGTTTTCCCCACTTTCGACAAGTTCTGTGTGTTGATTAAGATTTCCTCAGTATGTAAAGACTTCAGGTTGGGATATTTTTTTTTCTTCCCACTGTGGCTGTTGGGGTTTGTTTGGTTTTGCTTTTGCTTTTTTTTCATTAAGGTAGAAAGAATTAATCCACTGAACGGCAAGAGTTGTGTCTAAATGAGTTAAAAAGGATCATAAATCTTTATGGGCTAAATTGTTAAATTAAACTGAGGTTGTGCAAAAATAGTGAAGGAACAGTTTAAGAAGGCACTAGTTCTACTAATAAAAGTCATTTGGAATGCTATTTTGTTGAACAGTTTTGTTTCCCCTGTTGCAGCTGTTTCCTACTCCAGCACTACAAAACAGAGGATGTAATAAAATTGGAAAAGGATAGTGAGAACAACGAAGATAATAAAAGGTACAAAAATAAAAATAATTCATTGGAGTAGGAATCTTCATTTTGGAAAAGACTTCTCAAGTGGCAAAGTATTTTGCTGAAATGATATGCAGCAAGTGCATTGAGTAGAAAATGATTTTTCACCATCTTTTTGTAAAATACTAAATTAAATGTGAATATTTGGAGAGCTGCATCTCCACTCACACAAATGTAAATAAGTGGTGGAACTCGTTGAATGATTTTATGAGTGTTAAAACTTCATGACTGTTCAAAAAGCAGCTTGAAGCCTAGCAGAAAAATTCTTTTTTAGGACATCCCCAAGATTGTGAATCAAAGGATGTACCAGGAAAAGTAGTATTATATTCTTGCTTATTCCTTGACAACTTTTTCCTAAGTATGTGTTCCCTGGTGGCTATCATCATAAACAGAATGCTCACCTAGTTGAACCCTTGCTGACCCAATACAGCTCTTCTACAAAACTGCCAAGTATCTGTGATGAAAAACTTACACTACCTTTAAGTTCTCCAGGTATCATCACTGTTATGAGGCATAGGTTCTGCAACACTTTGCAATGATTTAACAGAAACATGCTGAAAGGATTTTCTTGACAATCCTCAGTTCAGCTGAAACGAGGGAACCAGGCTTAAGTTCCTCCTCTAACTCCCTACTTGAAAATTTCCCCCATTGACTTCGAAGCTGGTCAGTGGAAATGCCCCTCAGGACCAGATACATCTGTTTTCACAAAGTGTGTATCCAGGGCAGCATTTTCTTTACTCTCATAGTATGTAAATGGCTTGATTTTCATTGAGTCTGAGCTCTTAAGTATGGCTATAGCATTGTTTTACGTATTTGCATTGGTACAGCTCCTTTTTCTTACAAAATAATGCGGGTTTGGGTTTGTTTTTCATTTTTTTTTTTCCCTTCCCAGATTAACCTAGGTTTTTGGAAGGAAGGATGTTGTCCAGCTCTTTTCTCTGCATATACTGACCAATTCAGCTACCTTAATACTCCATTAAGATGCATATCCAGAGAGCTTATTTTTCACTTAGGTGAACTAAAGTAAGATTTCCATAGACTATACCCTTGTCAAGTGTTACCACAAACCCAATATTCATTTCTTCAAGCATTTTTCCAGGGTCTTCTATACAGGTTTTGTGCCTTTTCATGCATATTAATGGCTTTTTTTGCTGTTCACTTTTGCAGGTCTCTTATTTCTTACTGTCAGTAATAATCTTGTACACTCTCCTTGCAACTTTCTGCTCTTTATCTTTCTCCTTTAATGTCCACTAAGGTGTAGTTTGGACAGGACATATTATTTTCATCTCTAAAGTCTCTCAGTATTGAGTGAAGGAATGCATACAAAAAAAAAAATCCTTTTCATGTAAACAACTTGAAGAAAAGCTCTCTATATATACTACTGTTGCTCTGGCCCTTTTTACTTCCTTGAGAGTTACAAGCTCAAGTCAAAACTGCCTCAAGCATATTGCTTGTTTTTTGTTTCCGCTTCATGCCAATGGTATTTTCCCAAACGGACCTGATTTGGTTGTCCCACTGAAATTCTAACAGAGTCAGTGCTCCTCAGTACATCACTGTTTTGCCCAGCATGGTTCCTGTGGGGCATACTGAACTGTCCCTCTGGAAAGAGTTGCACTCGAAGTGGGTTCTTTAACTTCCTTACCAAAACAGTCTACCTCCCTTTTACCCTTGCAGCTCTTTATTTTGGCTGGCACCAGCCAATGACTTCATGGCTTTAGTCCTAAACACAACCTGGTAGGTATTTTCAGGTTTTCCAGTTGAATTGTATTTTACAGTACCTTAGGGAGGAAAATACTGATGAATTTTTAGTGTCCTGTTATACCTGAAACCCCTTAGCCCGTCCCCTTCAACTTCAGTTGCCTGCTGAATCTGTTGCTAAACAAACAATAAAACCAGTGGAAATCAGTGATCTTTTGAGAAGTATGTCACCCATCATTTTTCGAACAATTTCTCCCTTCCACCTGCCACTTTGCTCCTTAGTGTTCTGGCGCAGCTCCTGGATTCTTCTAGAAGACAACTTGTGTGGGGATTTTATCTGGAAAGCCAAAGTTCCTGTCACTGTACCCAGCAGGTACTGTTCCTCAGGTTATTGTTTCCTCATCTATGCTTTGATCTTGTAGTACTGAGAATCAGTTTATGGTCCATAATGCGCTGGTCCAGGGAGCAAATTGAATGTGGACCACCCACTGGCAGCACACATTCCCATAAAGCTCATGAGCACAGGTCTGTGCAGCTGGTATAGGGAGCTGATGCCCAAATGCCTTAAATTGTCAGATTAGCAGTTTATTAACTCATTAACAGACAAAAATAATTATCCTCCAACCCAAAGCAAACCAGAAATGTTAATCAAATGGTCAGTTCCTACTCCCAAATTTTTACTTTTCCTATAATACACGAAGGCCAAGAAGCACTGCAAAATGTCAATTTTCAACTATGTTTTTTATGTACAACTGAATTAGGCTGAAACCAGTAACTGTTGATGGATGCCCTGTAATTTTGAACTTAAAATTGTCAAGTCTAAAATGCCCTCTAATGCTGAATTTTCTTGGGATCTGAGTCACCAACTTCAGTTTCACTTTATTTAAGCTTATCTATTTGCTAAATACTTAAAATGAATTTTCCATACAGTCTTCTGCTAAGTGGCTGAAGTTAAAGGTTAATATGAAGTTTTCTATTTAAGCTTCTGGAAGGGGCCTACAAAAATGATCAGAGACTTGTAGGGGATAATTTATATAGGGGAATTAATTCCTTATTGGGCAAATGTGAAGGACTGATGACATTATGTAAGTTAACCTGGACATCCATGAAAACGTGAAGTATCTAATGCATTGAGAAGAGCAGAAGCCGAATTGCTGGCTCTGCAGATGAGAATCTGTATTATCGTTCACTGCCTGGTTTACTGAAACAAGCATGTCTTTTTAAGCTAAAAAAAAACCAAACACCTCAAGCACTTTGCTAAACAGAATCTTAGTCTTATAACTGGTATTATTCAGGCAATGACGGTAGCTTTTTATTTTACGTTGAAAATCTGCACTAGTGTATTTCTGAATGCTAGAATATACAATCCTCTGTTACTATTAAAAATAATCCATAAGACTGCTTCCATAATCAAGTGAAAGATCCTTTTGCATTTTCAATATTGCAATAAAATCTAGCTTCCCAGAACAACTCAGTCCTGGCCATGGTGCTTCAGAGCCCAGCTCCAAATGCAGTTAACTAGAGAACCTTCCCAAGTACTTATGTGAAGAGAAAAAGAGGAATGGGCGAATGTATTTCTGACATAAAATCAAGATAATTTTGAAAAGCTGCTTGTCAGTATCTCCCTTTTGTTCTTCCATGCTTGCTTATGTTGGAAAACAAACCACCGATATGTCATTCAGTGTAGCAGAACAACCTGAGTAGTCAAAAGGGTATGGGCAATTGCCAACACAGCTGTCCCCAGCAGAGGAGGATGGGATAAAACAGGTTGTTGCAGTGTCTGCCCGGCAGAGGTGGTCTCTGAATTTAAGGAAATCACACAGCTTCTCAGATGGCAAGGTGCAATTAGTGCCAAATGTGAACGTGTCGATTTTACTTTAAACAAACATAACCCTGACAGCAAAGCTACAAATTAAACTCTACCCAGAGTAAAGAATGCAAATGGAAGCAGGAGTTTGAATTCTGTTCTTGCCGGTTTGCTGTGTAAGTCACTTCCTATGTTATAGATACATAATGATGTGATGTCTTTATGAATTAAGAATTACACAATTTTTTCAAAGTTATTCCTTATTAGAAACATCACAAAATAGATGACTAAAAATCACAAGCAGTAAAGCGGAAAATAAGCAGGTAGCAAAAAAATTCATCTTCTAAGGAAGTTATTTCCTCTGGCTACACTGTATAGAGATTTGCTGTGTGTATGCACCTTATTTGTTTGGGTTAATTTCCTAACAGAAAACACATGGGCTGACATAATGTAATATTGTGCAGATGCTCTTAAAGAAATTCAAGCTGACCCTGGGCTTTTGCCAGGCTCTCTGAAAAAGGTCAACATACTGAAGTCAAACTGCAGCATTTCACCTGTTAGAGAGGTCAAGGGAAGTGTTGCATAAAGTGACAAAACATCGGAGCAAAAGATTCTTAAAGCTATTCTCAGCTTTCCATTTCTAGATCCTGACCCACCTTCCAAATACTGAATTTTCCTTAACAGCATTATTGTGCGGGGTTTTCACTGGAGACTTGTAAACAGGACTCTTCTGAACAGAAGCATTTCACGTGCACTCACATAGCCTTTGCCCAGATGTATCTCTGTGGGGCTAGTGCAAACGAATAAGGAAACAGCAACTTCTCAAGAGCCCAAAACCAGAGACACTCCAGAGACTCTTCTCTGGCACAGGTCTTTCTCATATTTGCAACTCAGGAGCCCCTCTATCTATAGGATTTCCCAGAAGTTGTTTAAGCACTTTTGTGATTGCACTGATTTTCCCTTCACAAGTAATGCCGTATTTACATAACTTTGAGCTTCCCGAGACTGAGTAGCAGTTGCTGAATGCATTCAGTTCGAAAGCTTGTGACTTTCTCTGTACCTGAAGGCAGTTATTCACGGGAAGTTGGCTTCAAATTGTTCTTCCTAGCAATAAGCTACATTCCAGGTTTAGTTTATTTTCAATGTCTTTGGATAGTTGTTAAGGAGGGGGGTCTGTCTTGTTTCCTAACCTGTTTTTCTTACAAGTAATTACAAAGTGTTGAGAGACATTTATATGGTTTTAGTGTCCTCGTCACTAAATTACTTAGCTAAGTCATCATCTAAATATAGAACATTTAATCAGATGAAACTGCCCAGCACTGGGAGCCCCTGTTGTCCATAACCTAAGTATTTATAACTAGGTAAGCTTTCTGTCATCAGAGATCTTCTATTTCCAAGGCTTAGCACAGTATGTTACACAGCAGAGCTCTAAATGCCACCCGAGCGCGTCACCGAGGGCTGCTGGCAGCTTCTCTCCGGGACCCGGCTGCTCGGTCCTTCTCCGCTCCCCGCCTGTCTTTCCTTCTTCCCCGCCCGGGACCAGGCAGAGGCTGCCGCAGGCGTTGTATCGTTCCGGCTTTAGGGAGGCAGAGCCACCGCATCCAGACCCGGCCGAGCTGGGCTGTGAGGCGTGCAGAGTGTCAACGGGTGCCCATCGCTGCAGCCGCTCAGCACGGCGCGCCAGAGCCCGCGGGGCAGCGTCACCTCGTTCTCCGCCGCGCCGGGCGGCCCTCCGCCACCACGGCGGCCGCAACCCCGCCTTTCGCTGGCGTCACGTGCCAGCGATCACGTGCTGCCGGGACCGGAAGCGTGGAGATGCGGCCTCCCGGTGCCTCGGGTGCCGGTCCGGCGCCACGCCGGGTAGCAGCCGCGATGCGCTGGGTGCGGGTGGCTGGCGAGCGGCTGCGGCAGCGGGCGCGGGGAGCCGAGGTGCTGCGGGAGACCTGCCGGCAGTACCCGCTCTTCTGCTGCCTCCTCCTGGGGCTGGGCGCCGCCACCCTGCTCCTCAACCGGTAACCGGGAGCCCCGGGGCGGGCCCAGGGGAGCGCCGGTACCCTGTCATGCAGTAATGTTGCCTTCCTGTTTGTTTGTGAGGTATCTTCATGTTCTAATGATGTTCTGGTCGTTCGTGGCTGGTGTCGTTACCTTCTACTGCTCGTTGGGACCGGATTCCCTCCTGCCCAATATTCTCCTTACTATAAAATATAAACCCAAGGTAAATGCCTGTTAGCATTGTGCTTTCTTTATGTTTAGAAAGAACGCGTAATTCCAGCAGCTTTCTGACGTATTATACATCAATGCAGCTCGTATCTATCATCTGAGAGGTGTTTCATAGCAAATACACAATGACTAAGACTTTGGATTCTTAATACATTTTGCATAGCCCTATCAAACCTACATATGGCTGTAAAGCCTGTTGAGAGTGTTCATGGATGTTGTTTTCTGCTTCACTCATTTTTGAGCTTTGGCATTTGAGTATTAAATAGCTGAAAAATTACGTAGTTGTATTCTTTTTTGTTGAGGCTTTTTCTTTTATAAAGATGCTCTTCCTTTGGTAAGCCAGTGCTAAGTCATCTTTGCTGATTGTAGTGAAACTTCTCTACGTGGTACTGCCTTTCAAATTAAAAAGTAAGCAACTCTCCTAAATGAAATTGCTGATTTCAAACTTGAAATTCTACATGAAACCATTTTATAGGGCTAAAAATGCTATAGTTACAATAGTTTAAGGCTATGAGTGAGGCAAGTGGTGTAGCAAAAACAACCGCTCTCTTGCTAGACCAGTTGATGTTCAGGGAGATGACTGGAGATATGAAGGGGGATCTGTCTACTCAGACTTTTAGTGGAAGTGAGTTTTCTGTTTGGTTCAATTGTCTCTCAAACCGTGCCTTACTATCTCATTTTCCTGCTTGGAGAACAGCTTTGTCTTTATGCTTTGCAGTTTTCTGTAATTGTATGCTCTAAAAGGAAGTTCACAAATGTCAGTATATTAAACGAGTCATCATTTTAAAGAATATAAACTTGTCCAAATGTCTTCTCTTAGCAATTAGAATTGCCGGAGCTATTTCCCCATGGTCACAGTTGTGCTGTATGTGGCAAGGTCAAATGCAAGAGGCACAGGTAAATTAAATATGTGGCACCGGTAAGCTTAGTATTCTTACATTTTGCACAAAGCAGTAGGAATCGTTCAATGAAGTATTGTTACATCAACTTTTCCATCCTCTCCTACAGGCCTACTTTGCTTCTCGAAAACTATCAGCCATGGCTAGATCTGAAAGTGCCTTCCAAGGTGGATGCATCACTCTCGGAGGTAATTGCTGTAGCATTTCTTTAGTACATTGAAATACAGTGAGTTTTTATTATGTATCTCTTAGACATATTGCTTCTGGTTCAGTAGCTAGTTCAGGTGTACTTCGCATGTATGTTAACTTGTTTCTGTAAAAGTCAAATTGAAAGAATATATGCTGGGAGCAGAGAGGCAAGATGAAGTATTTGTTATTACAGATGTGGCTGTTGCTGTAGTAGCATCCCTAGAACACAGAATAAACATTTATGTAAACTGGGAAGTATATAAGAAAGAACAGTTGTATTTGAACATGTCTGAGTCTCAAAAAGTTAAGGATGCTTAGTTTGTTGAAGTGGAGGTTAAGAGATGATTTGCCCACTACAAGAGTAGCAAATGAAAGCCTTAAGGGAAGAGTGAGATGGACAGTTGAGGAATGTTTTTAAAAAACACAGATAACAACTTGTTGACTTCCCTTGACTTAATGTAGTGACTTCTTCTGCAGAACCAAACAGTTATTGTTTTAAATTTACTTCATCTTTTAATTTTATTAAAGATGTTTGGGCTAGGGGTATTAAAATAACAGCATTGCTGAATATAATTTCAATAGGCTTATCTTTTTAAACCTATTGTTTTAATAATAAAATGTAAAAATAAATGCCTCTATGTGTGTACTATTTTTAGTATTTGAGGAAGCAAATATTTGTAACGGTTTATCAGAGGATGTGGTAAATGCTGAAGAACTGGAAATTTTCCTGTTTAGCTTAAATAGGAATTTAATGCTAGAAACATTCCTTGTAGTATGTTATATAAGAGGTATGAGTAGATACCATAGTTACCTTCTAAGACTGATCTTTAGAATGTGTTGCTGCACATTTGGTCTTTCATATTTGATTGCTGTTGGTTACTTCCTCAAGCAGTACACCACAGTAATCATCTTTGATAGACATGGACAAGCAGTTTGTTTGAGCCACCATTTTCACCTGTGTAGGATACTGTTTGAAATGAGAAATCTCACTGTGTTTTAGCTCATTGCAACTCTTCTGTACTGGTTAAAAGGGTAGCAGGGGATCTGCCCACACTGAGCATCTTGTTCTGCTCTGAGGCTGCAATGTGTAATGTGTACTTGGAATTGGATAGCTTGCTTCATGTTGGAAGGAGAGACTGCTCTTATTTTCTTTTGTGGGTTAGTTTTACAGTAGAGGGAAGCTGATACAGTGAGAACTGAATTAAGATTAATGAGATCATAAAGAGTGCAACCCACTTTTGAAAAGCAAATTCTACAAGTCCTTGGAATAATTATGGAATTTTTAAACTCTGGATTAGTTTTTCTAGTTCTTCCTTTGCAGGCTAAAGAATTTTGGCAATGTTCTCGTTTCTGATTGTTTCTAATCTGAATCAATTGTATAGTCTTTAAGCTTGTATTTTAAAGTGCTTACAGAATAGTTCAATACACACTCAGAAGAAATCCAACTTTTTTGTCAGAAATCGCTTTTTTTCTCTTGGATTGTGATGGCAGTTTGTTTCATTGATGGCAAATTCTTAATCTTTTGCAGTCTTGTTTGGTTATCTAGTTGCTGTGCATGATTTAGAACAATAAGAAAAACTTGTGCTTGGACTCCCCTATCCATTTATGCTTATTATTATAGTTGAACTGTAAATTGCCTCAGCCATGCATCTGTCAATCAATATTTCACAGTTTGGGCTGATTCCGTACAAAAATAATGCAGTGACCTAAGTAGAATTTTATTTCCAGTGTCTGTTGATCTCAAATTTTTCCTTAATTATTAACTTGATTATGGGACCAGATTTTTTTTCCTTTCCCCCTTCTCTCTCTTCTAAAAGTAAGAAATGGACAAATGCATGACAAGAAATCAGTTATTGTCTGAATGTGCTCTTTGCCAGTCCTGAACTCTTTCAGCAGCACAGTAGCTTTCTTGTTGGAAATTGCTTTTTCTGCCATCAGGAAGTGGTCTCCGCTGTCTAGCTGTACTGCCTTTTGAGGCTTTTAAAATAGTCTTTGTCATTTACTTACCTAATTCTTCCTTGTTTCCAGTCTAATTCAGCCTGGGAATTATGACCTGCAACTGAACCATTCATCACTCAGCACTACAGTTCCTTTTCCTGACAACTGGGGTCTGTTCTATGACAGTCCACAGAAAGCTTATCTGGGCAGCAAGGACTGACTAGCTTGCAGTGTTATAGTGCATGCTAAAAAATAACTTCTCCTTGTTCTTGTCATCAGCTGCTGCTTATATTGCTACATGCTGTGTTTGGTTTTATATTTGTAATCTCTTTCCAATTCAAAGCTGCTCAGGCACAGTAGAACCTGTCATTTTGCAGAATGATTGAAAAATAGGCTTTAAATTAAATGAGTCATCATTTGTATTTAAATCTGGAGCATAATACTTTACAGACAAGGAAATGGCTTATCATTAGCTGTCATTCTTTGAGATGTCCCATCTACTCTGTTGGCATGTGTGCATAGTGTGAGTAATTCAGCTTGAATAATATTGTTGGTGTTGCTAGAATGGAAGTGAGTACATGTGTCCTGCTTTCCTACCTGCGTCCTGCTTTCCTACCTGCGTCCTGCTTTCCTACCTGCGTTCTGCTTTCCTAGTGATTCGAAGTGCAGTGGATGATGTGACAGGGTTTGTTTTTTCTTTTTCCTGACTTACGGAATCACACTGATATAGTCTGGAAGGCTCATACATAGGGTTCATGGGAAAAATGGACCTTGAACTCCAGTTACTGGCAGTCAATTGCCTGTTATTCTTGTAGTATTTGTATTTTGCCATATGGATAGTTTTACACTGTAGCTCTCTTTTAGCTTCACTAAAGCACCTTGGTGTAGTGGAGCATCATGCATAACTGCCTCTGCCATGCTATGTGTTTACTAAATGTGCAAATGAGGACTGCTTTCTGTGTCTCTAGGATCAAGACATTTTTTATTAAAGCTATATAGAGAGCTTGAGTTCTAGTCAAATGTATCTTGACCTCTGATAGCAGGACCAGTGATACATGGACTTCAAGTGCATTTTAAGTTAGTTGTTTATCTCTCTGCATGCTGCCTCTGAGTCTTTGGTTTGTGGGATTATCTGCGTGACATTGTCCTGTGGAAGCATTATCATAAAGTCCTTATGTGTCTATGGAAACAGTAGATAAAAAGAGAAATGCTAGCAAGTTTGCAGAGTGGTTCAACTGGAAGTCAGTTACTAGAGTCATGGGCTGAATCTCAAGGAGACCCTGTCCAGAGTGGGGTGTATTATCAGGTCTTGTATCCCTCCTGCTTTGCTTGCTGATTTAATAACCACAGGAAGATGATTCTCAGAACCATACATGTTTGGCTTTAGCAGTAAGAGCAAGATCTCTCACTGTTGGAAACAATTCCGGTGGTTTTAGAAGCCTCTGGACTGTAGGTGAAGAGTTACGTTAGTAGTGGCACATGTGCTGGAAGCCTGATAGACAGACTTTCAGTTCCAAAGCAGTATCGTGGATAAAGGGAAGTCTTGCAAGAGGAGTCCATTACACTCCCTTGTAGTACACTGTCTTGTGCTTGGAGTCCAAGTGCACTTGTCACTCCAAGTGGAAGATGGTCCACTGTCATTGCTCTTGACCGGGAGGTACATAGCAAGAGTGGAGGAAAAATGAAAAGGGATCCTTTTATAGATACACAGTATGGGGTTTTTCTGCAGGCCTTTGCTTTTGAAAGGCATGTTTTCTGGTAAGAATCTGCAGTTTGAGCCCTGAAAGAGGTTTATTTTGTTAGAAACGCTGCGAGAATAAAATAAAGTTGTGTTACCTGTGACAAGGCTGAGATTTCTATGGAGTAAATTGGTAGTTTATGTAGTGGCACTGCTATGGAATGCATCAGGGAAAGTTTTTTGAGTAGTCTGATCTATTGCTCTTAAGGCCAGTGGTCTGTGTTTGCTGACTGGAGCTGGATCTCATCTCTCTCCTGTTGTCTGAAGATTAACTTCCAAAGAAGATTCTCTAGGATTTCTTGATCTCTTCTGTACTGGGAAGTAAAGCATCTGCTTTCATCTGTTTCTACCCTGCCAGTCTGTTTTTAATGGAAATCTAAGAATTGAGTTAGTTTGGGTTGGGTTTTTTTTGGGTTTTGCTTTTTGGGGGTTTTTTTGGTTTTTTTTTTATTTTGAAGGGGGGAAGGAGAGTGTGTTTTTGGAGGAGGCTGTGACACAACATCTATTTTACCCATCCATCATGAACACACAATCATGTGACAGTTTCAAGATCTATTACTGCTATAGCACATAGAGGTAGGAGAAAAGATGTTGACTTTGTATTGTCCACAATACAGACATCTGAAGGTATCCCAGACTGAAAAACATTTCTTCAGAGAGAAGGTAAAGGAACAAAATTTTTCCTTTGCCCTTAAAAACGAACTGTGGAAAAATCACTGAAATGGACCAGCTGCAAAAGAGAGAGGATCATCTTAAATTTGAGTAGGTAATATTAGTAGTAAAAACAGAAATAGAGAGTATTCATCAGCTACTGAAATCTGAAGAACTGAGAGGAACTAACAAGGCTGTGGTATGCATCTTAGTGAGTGTGCTGTCATAATCATGAGTAGATCAGAGGCTAAAAATAGTATAAATTTAATGAGCCTTAATTCTTGCAGTGCATGTAGTATGAATGAGTGCAGTGGCAAATCTTGCAGGAAGAATAATACTGTCATGACACTTGTACATCAGCTGTTGCATTCAGCTTGCCTTTCAAGCAGATTTGACATTTTTCTTTGAACTCAGTGGCATCTTTTGCAAAACCTTTCTTTCTGTAGAATACAGCACAGCAGCCTCACAGAGCAGCACATGTGTTCTGTCTTACTACCCTGACCAGCATTGATGCTGTCGGGGACAAACTGATCTCTAAAGCAGTGACTGATTAAGGGATAGGTTGTGACAATAGAAGGTGGTAGGGATGACATCTTGGGTTATAGTGAAAGAGGAGAAAAATCTAGAAAACTTCATCCTGTCTTCTTTCTTATGTTTTTGATTCTCGGCGCTGTTGGACATTTTCCTTTCCTGTTAGAAGTTTGGCTTGCTTGGTTTTGTTTTTTTTTCCTCCTAGTTATAGCGCAAGGATGAGCAGTACACCTTGTGTATGTGGTGGTGGCAGCCCTTTGAACAGGAACTGTTGCCTCCTGTGCCTCCCTTCCTTCTGTAATGTTTAAAGCTAAGCTGAACCAGGGCATATGTGTGCAACAGCACTTGTTCTTCCTGAAGAACCTAGGGTTTCTGTCATGGAAAAGGCAACCACAGGCTTGACCTCTGAGGAATTTATTTGATGGAAAGGGTGGAAATTATGCTCTACAGAGATCCATGTAGGTGGGATATGCAGGGGCTAGGAACAGGAGGGGAAAAGCCATGAGGATCCATGTAGAACAAGGACTTTAGGAATTGCTATAGTTGGGACTTCAGGAGCTGGCTGGACCATAAGGGGAAAAGCCATGAGGATTCATGTAGAACAAGGACTTTAGGAATTGCTATAGTTGGGACTTCAGGAGCTGGCTGGACCATAAGGGGAAAAGCCATGAGGATTCATGTAGAACAAGGACTTTAGGAATTGCTATAGTTGGGACTTCAGGAGCTGGCTGGACCATAAGGGGAAAAGCCATGAGGATTCATGTAGAACAAGGACTTTAGGAATTGCTATAGTTGGGACTTCAGGAGCTGGCTGGACCATAAGGCAGGCTCTATTGAATACTGTGGTACAGGATGTGTAGAAATGAGAATGGCTTTCCTAGGAGTTGTGAGGCACTGGATCAGATTGCTCAGAGTAGTTGTGGCTGCCTCATTCCTGGCAGTGTTCAAGGCCAGGTTGGACAAGGCTTTGAGCAACCTTGTCTCATGGGAGGTGTCCCTGCCCGTGCAGGGGTGTTGAACTAGATGAACTTTTTAAGATCCCTTCCAACCCAAATCATTCTGTGTAGGATTCTCCTTTTGCTTTCTTTGTGAGCAGTGAGCTCACAAATCAAAGGATTGACTCTCCCACTTTGATGGTGGAGGAGAGGTGGAAAAGGCAGAGGTTTGAATAAAAAGGGATGAAGATATGTGTAAGTGTAGGACGGGTAGCTGTGCCTGTGGGACATTTCACACTATATCAGAAACAAAGTGGAATGGATGTGAAAAATTTGGGAAGGGCTGTTTGAGGTAAGAGGACATTCACCTAACAGAATGACTATGGCACTGTGCTTCATGTTGTGGGTAGTACTAGTGGCAGCTGTTTCACGTTGATATCTGATGAAACCATCATTTTGTGCTGTATGTTGATTACTATGCAAAATTACTGATCTCACCATAGGAGCACAATGTACGTGTTTATACATAAAAGTTCTATGATGTAACAATTATGTTCTATGAGTTTTGAAAGGTGGTATGTTTTTAGCTTTTCTAACAAGGATTTGCAGTAAACTGTTTTGTAATGTAGTTGTCTTTGTTTTGCTCAGGTGCTTGAGTTGGTGCTGGAAAACTTTATTTATCCATGGTACAGGTATGAACTTTACCTAAGAGTTGTAATTTTTGAATATCATAAATATTTGTCAAACTGTTTAAGAATTAGTTACTTGAAAATAAACGTTTCTGTTTCTTCAGTAAAATGTATAGCATACTTGTAAGTGCTATGGTTTCATCTTGTTACTGTCTCTTAGCATAGTGGAACAGATCTTTTAATAATTTAGGCATGATAGAGGTGGTTCTGAATTTTATATTTCAACCTAAAAAAGGTTATTCATTTTTATATGTTGATTTTCTAATAACTCCTTGGGAGTACATACGCCTTGATTAAAACCTGTGTAAAAACATCTTCCTCCCACTCCCTGAAATTTATTTCCATGGTAGAAGCATGTTGTTCCTTTCATATTGCTTTTTTAAAAAAATATCCCTTCACAGTTTTTTAAAACCAAAAAATCACTTTTAATTAATATAGAAAAGGTATTTTGAATACATGTTGCGGCTACCTTCTTGCAGAACATGTGTGATTTGTTGTGTTTTAAAGCTTTGAGTGGCTATGCTGAGCTGAATAGACTAAGACTGCGTAAATAACTTTAAAATGGAGTACAGACAAAAGACTGCATAATTCTTTGGTTGTTGCCTTGTACCTTTATGTATTAATTAGTGCTTCAGAGTACTTTGTAAGAAGATACTACATATATTTTTAGTTGTTCATGCTGTCATGAACGTGTTAAAACACTATTGTGCCTTTACTCTGAATGTTACTTTTTCATTGGATGGAAGTGTTTGGTTTTATGTTAAAAGAAATGTGTACTTTTTTTTTTTTCTTTACACTGTTTTGGTGGTTTGTGTGGTTTTGTGGTTGTTTTTTTGTTGTTTTTTTTTTTTTTTTGTTGTTGTTGTTGTTGTTTTTTTTGTTGTTGGTTTTTTCTTCATGTCTCTGGGATCTAAAATTTTCAGAAAATTTGCAGACTTCTTTGCCCGATTGATTTTTACTTGTGGCCGATGCCTGCCAATAGCTAGTTGTCTCTATATTTGCGTAATACACTGAAGGATAAAACTTAACTGCTTATGCAGACAGCAGAGGGAGCTTTAGCACCGTGTATTGTGAATGCGAAAGTTGGAAAAGTGGAGGTTTTTAACTTTCAAATACATGTTCTATTGAGCAGTTTGATGAAGGAACAAATGTAGGCAGCCATCTTCTCTATTTAATGATTTGAAATTAGGCTGGTGGAAGGTGTCTTCAATGTCTTTGTTTTGGACTGTCAAGGAAATTTGGGTTACACATATTACTTAAATCTGACACACAAGACAGTGGAAGTCTGGAATACATTGTATAATAAGGGTAATCACATACATAGTTAGAAGTGCAAAATGTGCATGGTGTGGAGCCAGCTAGCCTAAATCTTGCTACATCTTTCCCTCTGATGAGCTGTATAGATGTTCCTGTGCTGTCTCGAGTTTTACAGGAAAAATCACTCAAAATCACTGCACCTCTGGATTTTGAACTAGCTCCATAAATTCACACCATGCTGATCAGACCTAATGAGTGTTCCCTCAACCTAAAGTACTTGGGTGTTCAGTGAGCAATAGTGCATCGTTATCTGAGCAGTGCTGCAGGAAGAAACTTGGTCCTGAAAGGCATGCTGATAGTAATGTCAGAGCTGGTCCTGTTCACTGTAGACATTCAGGTGTTTCTGTGCTGTGCTGTGTTTCCTGCCAGCAGTTGTGCAGGGAGTCCTGAACTATGTGTCTGTGGGCAGCCATTTGGGGTCTGTCTTGTAGAGCATGCTAGTTCTGACTTCTCTTATGCAAACAATGTAGGTACACACATATAACTTAGCTCACGCTGGAGAAGGAGCTTTTACATTCACAAAGTGTTTTTTCTGAGCTAAGAAACCTCACTGTCTCTAGATAATTTTTCACAGAGCCAAACCAGAAACCTTTGCATCCAGACTATCCTTATTTAGCAGCATTGATACCCACCAGCAGGCAATTCAGACTTGCCAGACTAGGTTGATAAAACAGTGTGCTGCTTTCCCTCACAAAAAAGTCTTGGCATAATTCCTTGTGGTAGCTGCCCTCCTTCAAGTGAATGGTATTTGGGCAGAAGCTGCCTCTCTTTGTTTAAGTTTTTGTGCCTGATGATGTCTTGCAGCACCTTGCATACTCCTGACATTAGAGACTAGCATAACATATCTCACTCAGAAGCCCAGGAAGTATAACACTAGCCAGGATTGTATGTTGCAGGATAAAATCATAGATGTATTACTAAGGAAATAGAATGCTATAAACAGAGAAAAGCTGTGTTTTATGTTTGTTTCATTATAAAATTTGTGAGAATTTACAATATTTCATAAGCAAGTTAAAATTTAGAGACAGACATCCCTAAACTTGAACCAGTTTAGGGGCATGAAGATTAGTGGTTAAAATCCAGTGAATTCTACTGAACTAGGTAGTTATATGCAATTTTCTTTTGTATTTTTTAAACTACTTATGTTGGTTATATTTAAATATTTGTGTTAAGATTTTTTTGAACCATGTGAGAAGAATAGAACATAGTTCTAAGTAATCCAAATTTGTAGAGTAACAAAACACTCATCTGAGTCTATTGTGTATGCTGTACAGCAAAACCATGTAATATGTTGCTTATACCAACCTCGTTTAAATAAGAGAATTTGATGTTTGAGTGATTCACTCTATGCTTACTGAATTTTTTGGTCACTGATGCTACTACTACTCCAGTTATCTCAGATTAGATTGGAATCCAGTAATTACCACATTTTTGCAACAAATTACTGTTTTCTGTTGATAGTGACTAAACTCAGTGTTTCCACATACAGAGCTGCTTCTATTCTAAATGCAGGTAATGCAAGAAAAGTTCAAAGTTTTTGTTGAGTTACAATTAATAGATTTTCAGTTTCATCAGCTTGCAACTATTTTCTTCATATTTTGGTAGGAGTTGTCCAAATTTGGTAAGAATAATTGACACACACGGGGGGGTGGAGGGAGGGGGGGAGGCATCACAGTAGTATTTGTATATGGTTTTCATTTATGAGTAGTTCCCATAAGATTTTGCATACAAAAGCAGTTAGGTGTATCTCTTTTGAGACATTGGACTCAGTAACTGTTTGCAAAATAACAGACTGAACCTTTTATTCTTTAGCAAATCTCTCCATTACACACAGTTGTGGTTTTAAATTTTTCCTCAAATTCTGGGGAAGATGCAGCCAATTTTTAGAATGTTTCCAAGCTTCCACTGGGTCCCTGGAGATTTGAAATTTTACAGGTTCTTGATGCCTTTTTTTAGCAGTCTTCAGATAGCTTGTGATTAAAAGAATATCTCTGCAAAACTGCAGTGTGTTGTGAAAGTACGTGGCATGAAGTCATGTCCAAGTACAGTTAGCCAAGATGCAGGTTATCTAAATGTCAATAAAATAAAAGTTTCTTGGTTGAAATTACTTCATTTATCCTGCTGTCTGTCAAATACTAGTAATGCAGTCATACAATTTGCTTGCTAATCCCTTGGCTTCCACTGAAAGTGTGGGTATTTGCTAACCATATTGCATCTAAGACGTCAGCTGCTGATCTTAAAACAAACCAAACCTTCCCCTATGGTATTCTTACCTTCATATAATTAGCAGCTGGAGGATGGTGGTGTTCCTTATGCCAGGCTGCTTTCTTTGAGGTGCTCTTTCATGCAATTAGGTGCATACTCAGACCATCAGGTCACCAGTATCTGTACCTCACAGTTCATATTCAATGTGCATTTCAATGCTGTATATAATCCAAGTTAACATGCCTTGCATTAGGAATGGTGTGGCCGGCAGAAACAGGGAGGTTATTCTTCCCCTGTACTTGGCACTGGTGAGGCCGCACCTTGAGTACTGTGTCCAGTTCTGGGCCCTTAAGTTTAAGAAGGACGTGGAAATGATTGAGCGTGTCCAAAGGAGGGCAACAAGGCTGGTGAGGGGCTTGGAGCACAAGCCCTGTGAGCAGCGACTGAGAGCACTGGAGTTGTTGAGCCTGGAGGAAAGGAGACTCAGAGGTGACCTTATCACTCTCTACAACTTCTTGAAAGGAGGTTGTAGACAGGTGGGGGTTGGTCTCTTTCACCAGGCAGCAACGGACAGAACGAGAGGACACAGTCTCAAACTGCGCCAAGGAAGGTACAGGTTGGATATTAGGAAGGAGTTTTACACAGAAAGAATAATAAAAGATTGGAACGGTCTGCCCAGAGAGGTGGTGGAGTCACCATCCCTGGATGTGTTTAAAGAGACTGGATATAGAACTTGATGACATGGTTTAGTGGAGGTGTAGGGCATGGGTTGGACTTGATGATCATAGAGGTCCCTTCCAACCTGGTGATTTTGTGGTAGAATTGGATGATAAATAATGCAAGATGGTGTTATAGGCATGAAATTTTTATTTTCCAAGTGTATTGTTGTTGCTTGTACTTTGTGGTTTGTTCTTTTAAATGCAGATTATATTTGCATTTACTGCATATGCAAACTTATCACTGAAAACTGCAATGGCATTCACAAATGGTCATTAGCTGAAGCAGCATCTAACTTTGTCATTATTCAGCTCTTACGTAACTTTGTCATTACTCAGCTATTATAATGCAGTTTTATGAGTATCTTTGGGCATGTTCTAATGCCAATATATATTTAAATGCTGGCAGATTTTTATTCTTTCTGTTGCATTCTGTGGAACGTTGTTATCACAGTCTCTTTTTCTACTTGGTTTAGTTGCCGTTTCTGCAGCTTGGTGTATTTTCCATTTTCATTCAGTTTCCCCAAAAAGACATGCAGTTGAGTATTTTTCATCCAGAGTCAACTTTCAGTATTTTTAGTGACAGCGTTTCATTGCACATTATTTATTGCAGCAGATGGAAACTGGTAAGCCGGATAAAAAGTTTAGATGATATTTTGATGTATCGATTTGAGAATGTTTGAATTCTTCTTTATTTCTTTGTTTCCAAGCAGAAATCGTGTTAAATAATTTCTGTTTTGTTCCAAGTAGCTATAGGTTGAGGTTCTTGTTTTGTTTTCTGTGTAATTGATGGTTTCATGTTTCATGATACGTAAAAAGTAGATTAACTTTTTTAGAAGTCATTTGTTGGTTTCTTGTGTTACAATTTATTTTCTCTTCTAGGAAATGGCAATCTCTGTTTAGGTTAGAAGTATTTTATATTTTATATATCAATTTTATATTTTATATATCAATTTTATATTTACAGAAGAAAATGTTACTGAATCAAATGGCACCGAAGTATTAGAACTTGTTGAAAAAATACCCATGAAAGTTTTCTATTGGAAGATGCTGAGCTGAAATGCAAGAGATGGACCTATTTCATTAAAAGCTACATGAGGATCAATCAATTTTATAAGAACACTCAAATAAAAGTGTTTCAGAAAGCCAGATTTGTACTAAACCAAATGAAAATTATTTTAAATCTTGGAGTACAGAAGGTCTTGTAGTATGAGTGTGGAAAATCCAATTTTGATTAGCTTATCTGGGGTATGTGCTTGCAGAAGTCTTACTCCACAGATTTTGTCAATTTTAATTCCGTTTCACTTTATGCTACTGAGCTAGGAAGCATTCACTTACATGGAAACTGAGTTAAACTTTACTTGGTCAGAATCATGCAGACAGTACATTAGAGCAGGAATTGGTATATAATTCCAATTTACTGACATATTTCTTAAGCCATTGCTCTGTGCACAAACATATTGGGAATGCTGTGTGTTGTACTTGAATAGAGGACTGTTTACTCTCTGCCCACACTTGGTAGCTTTCATTTCAGTTAATACCAGTTGAACTGTCACCATTTAATGTTTTCAGTCCAGTTTTCAGTAGTGCTAAATGTATTGTGATTGGATTTGTGTAATGTATTTTACTCTGTTTCCTTACATGACATGCTTTACAACACTGCAGAAATATTACCGATGATGAATCCTCAGTGGATGAACTGAGAGGCACGTTGCGGTTTTTCGCATCTGTATTGGTTCGGAGAATTCACAAGGTGAGGTGACTTAAAGGTATTAATTTTCCATAGGAAATAACTGATACCCATTTGTAGCGAGTTTTTTATTTTTTTTAAATGGTGATTCCAAAGTCAGTCTTACAGACAGCATAGGAAATTTCTATCTAAATTTCTTCTTTGAAATGTCTTTTGCCTTCTTCATGACCTTATTCCTGGTTATAAAACATCTTTGAAGCTTCATCAATGGAAGTCTTCAACACTTGGTTTGAGCAACCTGATTAGTGAAAGATGCCCCTGCCCACAGCAGGGGGTTGGCCTAGGTGGTCTTTGAAGGTCCCTTGCAACTCAAACCATTCTACGATTCTTGCAGATGGACTTAACACCAGTACAAGGCATTATTAAACCTTGGGATGATTTAGTGACTTAATACAAGTGGAAATGATTTTGAGAATTACTGAAAAAGAACTAGAAAACAGCAGTGTACCTGTCTCATAGCTTCTGCTTGCTTGACTACTTTAAATGCAGACAAGGTCCTTAAATTGTTTATGAAGAATAGACTGCCATTAAGTGAATAGCTGACTATAGGAATTAAATAGGTATGGTTCTTACATTAATGTAGATCTTAAGAAACATTCTGAAGATTAAACATTCAAATTTTTTATGCCCTGTGTTTAATAGATTAGCACATATATTCTCTTTTATGGTAAAGTGCTTCAAGCCTGTTTTACAGGAACTGCTTCTAACTTTCTGGCTGTTCTAAGCAGGAAGAGTTGCTAACTCAGTTTCCAGATTTATTCAGTGCTTGCTTCTCTGTTGGAGCAACTACCATAAATGTGTGTCTTTTTTCCCTTCCTTAGTAACAGCAATATTTCCTGAGCTACAAGTTGTACATGTACTCTGTTGTGAGTGATTAATAGCCTGATTCTGTCCTTGTTATATATCAAATCCAGATGACTTTCTTGTTTATTGTAACTCAAGCATGTTGCTTTTTAAAGTGAACATGGGGGAAGATTTGGAAGTGTCCATGTAGTGCAGACATTATATAGAGGTGTAAAAGTGAAGTAATTCTTTCAAAGTGAAAATCTAGAGCAAGATCTTAAAATTTCATTTGGAGTTGTAATACATGTAGTTAGTTACATTGTTTGTAGATCCATTGTTTATTTTGAAAATGATGATGTCTCCTCTGTTGATCATGTAATAAGGTATTAATCCTGTTATCTCAGATCAGCTATAGCATTTTTAAATAGAGTTAATTTACCACATCTGCTTTTGGCAGTAATGAATTAAATGCAATATCTTAAATTCTCTTTGTCTGAGTAGACAGTATGTGCAACAAAACCTCAAGGAGTATATAAGTATTAAGCACTGTCAGGGGCACTACAAAATAACAATTATCACAGAAATCAATTTCTCTTTACAGATGTTTGGATTTATTTGTATGCATCCTGCAGAGTAATTTATTTTGTCTTTTTGTGTGAAGTGGTGCAAGTATCTCAAGCAAAAAAGATACTCATGGTAACTTTGTTTGGAACACAGTTGAAACCTGGCATGTGCGGCCCTCCTGGAGAGCGTGGTGTCTGGTCTTAATGCTCTTGTTTTCTGCTGAACAAGTGTTTCTGTGTGTGCACATACCCACATGCAGATTCAAGCAGGCTCACGTAGTAGCTGTGATCCATATACTACTGAAAATGTTGTGTGTAGAAACCAGAATTCATGTGCAAGTTGAAAATAAAATGGTGACTTCTTGTCATTTTAGGAATCCCAGTTTAAAGCTTTAATTGTTAGCAGAAAAGGGTTGTGACAGAGTGTTTTATAACCTTTCAGCTCTGATACAGTGTCTCTTATAACCTCATTTGAGGAGAAATTAATCACCGATTGCAAAATAAAATATTCTTATACCTTTGCCAAACAGCTGTACTTTGGTTTGGATTTATTACTAAATGCTTGAAAGCAATAGTTCTAGCTCATAAAGATGAACTTTTTAAATCTGGGAACATGTAAAAAAAAAA
>NDXB01015747.1:0-68216 GCA_002631895.1 Agapornis roseicollis | reverse complement strand
TAAAAAAAAAAAAAAAAACCAGACTCTTCTTATCCTTTTTTAGATTATATCTATACTTTTTTGCCAGAGAATCGTGTATGTTTGAATTAAGACAAAATTACAACATACCTAAGTGAAAAGAATTCCCTTGTTTTCTGTTTAAGTCTGCCTAGGTGAGTGTTTTGAGGCAGGGTTGTTGAACGAAGAAACAAGTGCTTTAGGCCAGTCAGTTCTTCAGTATATGATGAAATACTTCCCTCTCTCCGAGTCTGGATTTTCCTTATTGTAGCCATTTCTGGGTTAGTTATGGCTTTTGAAGGGAAAGTGAAGCGTTTCCCTTTGTATGGTGTGCTGTAGGTTGAAATTTTTGTCAAAAGTTGATAGTGCCTACTGTTGTGTTGGTGATAATTTGTTTGCTGTGCTCTTTCGCTTACCTCTGCAGGAATAAATAGTCTTATATTCCTAAACTCTGGATTTGTTGAAATTCCTGCTCAAATGTGAGTTCTGAAGGACAGAGTTCTCCATTGATAAGTAGGACCTTGACTTTTTCTGTAAAAAGGAGTTGACCTTAATTTAGCTAGCTGCTTTTAGGCAGTTCTAGTCAATTAGACTAGCTTGTCTGGGCTGGCCAGATTAGGTCATAGTTGTGCATCTCAGGTATTACAGGGGAGTGTGCAGGAATACATGTTATTTTGCTTGTACAAATGCACAACACCCCAACTTTTCTCTTGGCTCTGGTGACCTTTACAGTTACCCTGTCTCTTTCCTTGTCTGACATGAAGCACTTACATGCTTCTGTTTCATTACTGAGGGTCATTATTTGACTTAATATTGAGGAGGGACAGACTGCATAAGAAAGAAGCTTGTACCCAGGTATTAAGTTTTGAACACTTGCAACTCAGTATTTCTTCTCTGAAACACCTTTTACTCTTGCTTAAAATAAAGGCCATGCCAAGTATAAATCAGTTTCCAGGTAAGCTTCTGTGGAAACTACTGAAGCTAATAAGGAAGAATCCTTTGAAACTGTACAGGTTGTCACTTAATGACAGGGACTGGCTGGCTGTGGAGAGAAGCTATGCTGCTAAAAGCCTAGTCCTGTTACTGTTAGACAGTAAGCTGAATATGAGCCAGCAGTGTGTACTGGTGCGGAAGAATGCCAACAGCATCCTGGGCTGTATGAATAGGGGCAGAGCCAATTGGTCAAGGAGAGTGTCTTAACTTCATGCTTCTTAGGCAGCATCTAGGATACTGTATCAAGTTTGGGTTTCCGCATTACAACAGTGACATTGGTAGGGTGGAGCAAGGTCAACCAAGGGGCTGCTGAGATGGTTGGGGCTGGAGCATCTAAACTGTGAGGAGGTCACTGTCAATGTGGGGTGTGTACAGCCCTGCACACCTTAATTTGAGCTTGCTTTTACACAGGAGGTTGGATTAAGACATCATGAGGTCCATTTGTGCCTGAATTGTTCTATAATTCTCATTTCATTTTCATAGCCATCAGGGCAAGCAGAAATTCAGGACTCTGTTAATACAGTCCTTGATTAAATGTGTGCTTTTTATTCAGTTTAGGATTGTATGGTATGGTTGTTGGCACTAGCAGTTGTTTTTACTCAGAAACTCAGATTTTTCTTTTGGTTCTGCCATCACCTGAGCGGTGTCATTTTTTCTGGATACATAAAGAGAAGTCCTTGTGGACATGATTGAGGGTTAAGGTATGCAAGTATGAGAAGCACAGCATAGTTAACTTGCTTTTGTTGGTGGTCAAATCTTCATGTAGAACTAGGTTTCATATACTGTGACTTGGAAATCAAGCTACATTACTAAATTATTTCAATGGGAGAATCCTAATGGAAACAAATTGGCAATAAATGGTTTAACAGTATTGTTTATGACATTTAGTTCTAAATGGTGTTACATGCTTTGACCAGAATGAGTGTCAGATCATCTAGAGAATTCATGGGTTGTTTCTTAAGGATGTATTTTATAGTTGGAGTGGAGACATAAAAGCAAATTAGTATGTTTGGTACTTGATTGTAATAAATAAATAAAAAAAACCCTAGAACAATTCTTGTTTTATTTTAAAACTATTTTTTAGGTGGATATTCCAACTGTTGTAACAAAGAAGATGCTCAAGGCAGCAATGAAACACATTGAAGTGATAGCCAAGGCCAGGCAGAAAGGTAATGTAAAGACTTCATACACTGCATTTTCAAAGAGCAGGTATAAATGTTTCTTTATGTATATTTATTATCATATTTGCTAGCTCTTCATTCTCACTGCCTTCCCTTTACAAAAAAAGAGTCATCCTTTTGCTTTTCAATTTGCACGTTGCAAAGACAAATAGGGAAAAAGTCACAGTACATGCAGTCTCCAAGTTACCAATTTTCATTTCCCCATATTGAAAATGGTTAATTTCTTTCTCTGTGTAGTAAACAGGCTTGTGGTTTTTGTCTGTTCAGAGCAACTGAGATCATATAGCAGTGCTTCTTAAAGTTTTTCCTCTGTATTCGAGGTGAGCATTTGCAGATGAAAGGATTTGTAGTGTACTGTAACTGTAATTCTTATAGCTAGAATGATTTCATGTATTCACACTAACGTGAACAGTTGGTGAAGTTGTTCATTATGTTGAAAAGTTAGGTTTATGTTTAAAAGCCATGGAGAGACTTAGAGCAGTAGCATATTTAATTATTATCCACAAAAAAAAATCTTCACAAGCCGAATGTAAAAATTATGTTAAAACTGCACATTGAAGGAATATTTAGAAAATAGAACACTTGCTGTAGGGAAATTGTTATCTTTTTTCTTTTTTCACTAGCTGTGTTCCACAGTGCTGTATCTACTAAATGTGGTTTCATTCAACTTTTAAGCATAGATGTTTACTTTAACTGGAGTCATGAACTTCCCTCTTTTCCCTCAAAATGCCTGCTTAGTGTCCATAAATATATTCCATTGGTCCTGTGAGTAGCAGGTAATGAATCTCATGAATAACGAGACATAGTCTGATCACGTTAGATGTCTTTTGTGGCACAGCAATTTCAAGATACTAGATTATCTTGCAGCACTGTTTGTGCCAAATTTTGTATTTCCTTTGGTTTCTACTAAGGAGTTGGAAACACTTTTCTTTAGCAGCAGAGAACTGTACTTTAAATGTACATCATTGAAAATGTAGCCATTTTCTTCAATATTTTAAAGGAAAAGACTTCTTCTCTGAGAGCACAAATGTGAAGTCGCAGCTGAAGATGTCTTTTAGTGGTGCTTTCTAGTAAACATTGCTAAAGCTGCCACCATAATGTATGGTTCAGAGGCAGCTTTCAGACTGTGCTTTGTTTGCTGGTTGATCCTAGTTTTTTTTGTTTATTTTCAAAATCCTTTTCAAGTGATTGCTTTAAGGAGCATTTCCTTTTTTCCTGCTCTTCTTACTCTTATGTAAAAAGAATAGTAATTCCTGACTGTTTGCACAGGTACCTACATGATTCATTACCTATCCTTGCCAGAGAGCATATTCCTCCTCTCTACTTTTAATGATACCAACTAGACAGATTTATCAGGCAGTATACATTCCTGTATCCCCCATATCAGCTGGTACTATTTGTGGTTCTTGATTGTGAAGGACAAGCTCGCAGGCTTCTGTGCTAAATTCAGTATGCTGGAAACAGGCTTTTTAACCTTCTAGGTAACAGGTATGTATTCTGCACCTGACCTGTGCCTGGTGTAGTTCTTGGCACAAAGCTGTGTTGGATTGCCAGTGCAGCTAGGTGTGATTTATTATAGTTCAGTTCTTGCCTTTGGAAATGATTTGAAGGAATATAACATTGCTGGGTTTAATATGTATATTTTTTTAATCTGATAAAGGAGGCATTCTTTCAACTCCATACAGCTGTTCATAAGAGGAAGCACTCTTTCAGATCAGCATGCTGGTTCTGGTTTGATTTATGCTGTGTTTATGCTGTGTTATGTTTACAGAAGCAGGAAACATTTAACAGGATTGAATGGAAGTCTTAAGTTGATTTTAAACTGTGTTGTAGGCAAGTCAGTAGGTAGAAGCCCAATAAATGGGAGACTGTGAAGAAGGTCAGAAAAAGGCAAGCAGAGGCAGACTTTTGAAGTTTTTTAGAAGAATCATGATGTTAAGCTCCTCAATAATTATAAATGAGAAAACATTCTGGAAAATGTAGCTGTTTGGTCTAGGAATTCTTCTTTTACTGTGTAGTTTTATTTTTACTTAGCCGGGCTTCAAGGTCTAAGCCAAGGTTCTTTTGTAAAGTTTCAACATTGTATCCCTTTGGCAGTTGTATATGTACTATAAGTACTAACTTTTTAGCTCAAGTGAAAAGCAGTTGCCTCCTATTTCACAACAAGAAAAAGCTGAAATGACTCTAATGCTGGTTTTTACTTGCAGTAAAAAATGCAGAATTTCTGCAGCAGGCTGCTTTAGAAGAATATGGACCAGAACTCCATGTTGCTTTGAGAAGTCGAAGAGATGAACTTCACTATTTAAGAAAACTTACTGAACTTCTTTTTCCTTATATTTTGCCCCCAAAGTCGACAGAATGCAGGTATGGAAGTTATTTAGAATTGTATTCTTTAAAGTGTATACGTAATGCCATAGTTTTGGGGAGTGAAAGAATGAGCTCCGAAGTCATGCTCCTCATCCCTTGTTATCCCTTTGCTTCTAAATTTTTTGATTGGTCTTAAAAGTAGCATGCTCTAAGGTATTGTTAAACCCTCATTTTTTACTATTTTTTTTTTTTCCCCTTTATAGATCCCTGGCTCTTCTGATAAGAGAGATTCTTCCTGGTTCTGTTTTCCTTCCCTCAATGGATTTCTTAGCTGATCCTGTAAGACTTTGGAGCATAGGAATAATTTAATATTACTGTTTTCTTACTGCATATGTTGTGGTAAAGCAGATTATGCACAATGACTTACTTGCTGTGCATTTTTACTTGGTAAAAGAAAAAACTCATGTTTTGGTTTGTTCGTGACACCTGGTTTCAGTGCTTAACTAACTAAACTGACTAAAATACAGTATGGGCATGGTGTAAGAATGTATGTTTAATGAAAGACTACAGTTCTGTACTATGGGAGAGTTTAAGCACTTTCAAATTGCTGTAGCTACCTTTAAACAAAGGCCCAATTACTTGAACTCTAGCCATATGTATTTTTATACCAGTCTGAGTAAACCAGCCTTTTTTGCAGCTGTATTGAAATAATTTCTTTTGTTGTTAGTTCTGCAAATATGAGGGCATTTAATTCTGAAGATGGAATGCTGCAATCTTTGATTTTATTTATGCATGTATTTTAATAGACAAAATTGCAATACTTACAAAGGTATCGCTTAGCTGCAAGTAGAAAGTAGTATAGCTGTGGAAGTATTAGTAGTTCATTAGATCTGCACTAACAGTAAAAATACTTTGTAAAGTTTTCCTTCACTGGGTAAAGAACATTTCTATGCAGATGTCTTCAGAAATTCCCTGAGATGCAAATATTTGAAGAGCCTGTTGAAGGTCAATTCTCAAAATGTGTTCCCAGGCTTTGGGGTATTTTTTTTTAAGTATTTATATACTCAAAGGTTTGAACTTGGGCGTAACGTAGTGAAACGATTTTAATCTAATTTGTTGAGTTTAATATTGATTTTTTTTTTTTTTTAAATTGTGCTTTCCTGCAGGACACAGTCAACCATTTGTTGCTGATCTTCATTGATGATAGTCCAGTGAGTACAGACAAAATTAAAGCAATAGTAATCTGTTTGTCCATTTAGGAAGCTTTCTTACCCAGTTGTCTTTTTATCGATTTGTTGCCTGCAGCCTGAGAAAGCAACTGAACCCACTTCTTCATTGGTTCCGTTCCTTCAGAAATTTGCAGAGCCAAGAAATAAAAAACCATCTGTAAGCAAAGGCAACATTTATTTCCTTTCCTGTTTTGAATAAATGTTTTACCTTGCCTGCTGTTTTTGTTTTACCTTCAACTTTTTGCATTATTTATGTACTCACTGAAAGTTTGAAAACTGGCTGACTGCATTTTTAACCTAATAAGGTACTGAAACTGGAGCTAAAGGAGATCAGAGATCAACAAGACCTTTTATTTCGGTTTATGAACTTTCTGAAACAGGAAGGGGCAGTCCACGTGCTGCAGTTCTGCCTGACCGTAGGTAAGATTGCATATGTGTGCTGAGTTGTATTTGATGCTCTTTAAGAGATTTAAGAATTTGCAAATTCAAGTGAATATTCAGTCTCAGAGCTAGACAGAATTGTTAAGCAAGAGATTACCTTTCAGAACTTCTGTTCACTTACTTCACTATGCCCTGATCCTTGAATGCTAATCTTGACATAAATGTTGGTGTGGACTGTAGGTCTTAATTGTATTTCTGCTTATGGATTGAAAGTTGTATGTTTTAAAATGGAATGGTCTTAGAACAAAAATGTTCTGGCCATTGAAACAAGGCACAGCTGCCTTTTTTTAAATACATGGTCGCTGTAGTATTTCTAAAGTGCCTGTTTATCCCTAAAAGTTTCTCATGTTCTTATAGCTCTAAAATTCTGATTTCTGTAAATCACAGAAACATAAGAGGAGCACTGGAGGTTGTGAAACCTTCTATTCAGTAACCCATACCTTGGTTACAAAGCATGCATTTGGGTTTACCTTTACACACCTGTTTTTTGAAAAGCCACTTATTTTCCAATTATAAGTTTTTCTGTGAAGTTTGTGTAAGTTAGAGTGATTAATTCAAGCTTTTTTGGTCAACTAGTAGTCAGTTACTGACTTAGCAAAATAATGTTACGTTTTTAATAAACAAGTATTTCCATGTTGCATGGGAAATAATGGGTGTACCTTCATATTCCAAGCCCATACATGCAACAAGAGGATGTGAAATTGTTAGACAGACTTTCTCATAAAATATTGCATAAATCCCTAATGATTATATAAGAGAATTGTAAATAATCTCTGTGTTCCTTATGTGCTCATAATCATTCCAAACATGCTGGCTTTTTGTCAGAAAAGCTCATTTCCTCACTAAAAATCCAACAAAGCAGTTGGTTACCTGTCCAGTGCTGGTGGTACCTGCAGGGGGTTCTAAGCTGCCCTTTCTGGAGTTCTGGAGAGCTGCTTCCTCTAGCAAGGAAGGTTGCTCAGGCTGTGGCTGTTGCCTACAATCAGTCATTGTTTCTGGGCAAACCTCAGCATTTTCTTCCTTCTAAGCCTTTCTTGCATTCTTACAGATGGCAAATCTGTGTGTTAGCCTGTAAAACAAAGCATGAGATTTAGTTTTGTCAAGTTACGCTGACCCAAACTGTCTACTGTAGGTGGTTCTTGACTTGATAGAAATACTTTGGATAAGAAGCATTTTCCAAGGGAAAACAAACAAACAACAAAACAACCAAACCAACAAACAAAAACCACAAACCAAACAAAAAAAAATCCAGAAAGGTCTTGGTAGATTTTTTTTTCTGAAGAAATTTGGTTTTGTGCATTAACAGAAAAATGGATTAAACACTATCTTATTTTCCCTTCTTTCCAGACAGTAGTCATGCTGTTAGTGAGATGGGCCAATAAATCAAGTAGGATTACACAATAATTGTGCTGAATAGAATATTTAGTTCTGTGTATGTTCAAAGGTAATGTTCTTGAATAATATCTTTAATGGATTTGGTCTTAAAAATGAAATAGCAGAATGGGCATATGACTGATATAAAGGCTATTGGAGCTCTGTATGTGTTTAACATGAACTGGAAGTCATGTTAAAAGAAAACTACAATTTGCAATTTGGCAATCTAGGGAGAAAATAATAAAAAAAAAATCATTCTTCCAATTCGTTCTTATGCCAGGAACAACTTCATGGATTTATCCTTACTGTGGTAAGGAATAATTAGTTTTAATAGCAATACATTTTTAGTAATAATTTTATGAACAAATCTGAATTATAGTTAATAAGGAGGCAGTTGCCTTAGATGCTGAGAAGACTTACGTTTCTATTAATTTTAAAGTTTTACAAATTACTATTTGTAAAATACTAGTTGTTGCAGGTTATAGGTTGCTTCAAGATGCTGTTTGTTTGCCAAGTTGATATGCAAATGCATTTTCTTTCCTTTACTTCTCAGAGGAATTCAATGACCGAATTTTGCGACCAGAACTATCAGATACTGAAAAGATGTCTCTTCATGAGGAAGTACAGAAGATTTACAAAACTTACTGTTTGGATGAAAGCATTGACAAAATTAGATTTGACCCTTTTATTGTGGAAGAGATTCAAAAAAGTAAGTTTGAATTTGAAAGGAATCATTTACACTGGAATTTAAACAGCAAGCTGAACTAAAGTGAAGATTAATCCATCTAAATATAACCAATCTTTATGTTGTTGTTTTAGAAATTGTTGGCCACTTGCTATGTTGTGCTTAGTCCTTGTTTTGTCAGTTTATTTCTGTTTTGTCAGACTTACAGGAGCTTGCAAAGTAATCACAACTCAGACCAGATAAAAACCAAACTTCATCTGCCTATAGATGTATTTATTTATTTATCTTTGTGATTTTTTTTTCTTTTCTAGTTGCTGAGGGCCCATATATGGATGTTGTGAAACTTCAAACTATGAGGTGTCTTTTTGAAGCTTATGAGCATGTACTTTCTCTACTTGAGAATGTTTTCACTCCTATGTTCTGTCACAGTGATGAGGTAAGTGTGAAAGGTTTGAAGAGTAGTCTTAAAGTCATTCAAAACAATTTACTCAGCATTTATGATTATTCTCTGATTGAAAGTTAAAAAAATAAAGTTCCCCACACTGATAGCTGCCTAAAGCCTTCTAATAGGAAACACTTGAAACAGAGGGGTGAGTCTGAATTTGTGTGTGTAAATCAGGTTCGATTTTAAACTTCTTAACATTTATTTGAGCAGAATATATTGATGTGTCTTAGCAATAGGTACTTACTTGTCTTTCTTCTAAATAAAGTGTATTTCTGAAAATTAGTATTGATGGTAATTTTTCCCATAATAGCTAAAATGATTCAAGTGCTTGATTTTTCTAATGAGGAGGAGACATGGATTTTGTTTCTTAATTTTAGTTTCATTTCTGTTTTCATGTTAATTTTTTATTCCCAAGCCTGTGTAAAATAAATAGTCTTGGGAGCGTGTATTGCAGATTTGGTATGTCCTTTTTCAGATGAATATTCTAACTGCTAGATTATGGTCAGCTGACCTTTTACTTCCGTTTTTGTTTCCTGAATTTTGCTATGTCATTGCATAGTAACCCTTGCCTCCGCTAGTCTGGTGTTTTCTTTGATACCTTATTTGCTTTTGTAGTACTTCAGACATCTTTTAAGAGGAGCAGAGTCACCAACGCGCAATTCAAAGTTCAACAGGTGGGTATGGTAGAATCATTAAGTAGTTTTTTTGTTTTCAGTTAATAGTATCAAAATACTAAACCATAGGAATTTTGCTGCTGCCTGATACCAGTTTGACTAAAGTTTTAGCTCTGACTTTTTAAATGGACAAATTACACACTGAAGGAACAATCGTTATTACACAAGTTGTCTCTTTGCTTTGAACTTAAAATGTGATTAGGACCTCAACATTTGAAGGGGGGAGGGGAAAACAAATGTATGTTGAGCATAAGATAACATGGAAATAAAGTGATGATTTAATTGACTTTATATATGTATAATACCATTTTGTTGGTGCAGGGCTGGGTGATCTTGGATTTTGGGTTTTAAAGGGATATGTTCAGTGTACCGTACATCTAACAAACCTGGTCATGCAATGGGAATCTCCTTTTGTGACAATGATTGTCTGTCAAGTATGTTTTCTGTCCCCAAGCTTCCCCCATTCATTGCAGTAATGTCAGAAGGTTTGTTTCTGGATTTGGGCTATGCACTTATAGACCACTTTTTATGTTCCTTGGGGCCTGTAGAGAAGAGAACCATCTCCTATGGTATGGATGGGTGATCTTCCACTGTGGGGTTGGGTTGAGTAAGCTTGAGGTCTCATAATTTCTTATCTTCCCTCTTGTGCTGGATGGCTCAGTCCGACTAGCCCAACTGAGTTGCTATTATGGTTTAGCCAGAAGAAGAAAAACTTCACTGAGAGTCTTTAATTTGGATACGCTTTTTTTAAAAATAAGATCCACAGTACTTAGAAAATCATCTTAGATTGCTCTTCTAGAGGAGTAACTGCAATTTATTTAACTTTTTCTACGTTCATTAGGGAGGAGCAGCAGCCCTCTTGATTTGCAGCCTCCTGTGAGGCGTGTTATTGTGAGATCTCTTTCTCCCCTGATAATATTCTTCAAAAACTACATAATCATTCTCTTTAATATATCTCCATGGGTGATATCTACTGTGTAGTCCTTACAGCTTTTGTAGATCCAGGATTTGAGCTTTGGTCAGTTTTGTGCTGATGGCTTGTTTCTTAGCAAAGAGGCATAGAAGGCAGCTAGACCAAACTGCATTTTTTTCCCTCTGTGATAGTCCATTAGGAATGGTGACCTTAAAACACATTCCAGCTTCTGTTGAAGATGGCTGCAAACTTTCATCCAGACCTTTAAATCTGCCTTCTGGTACCTTTCCCCAAGCTATTCATGTCAAGGGTTGAAAGTATCCTGACATACACTTCTTAAATCTTGTTAAAGTATGAAAAGATTAAGGCCACCTCCCTGGTGCTTTGCTTTCCAAACCAGAAAGAGTGAGATTATAGGCAGTTTCTACCTGGAGTTTTTGAAATGCATCTTTGGCTACAAAATAAACAAATTTTGAAAATGTATCTGGTTTGCGTTTTAGAGCAATTTGAATACCCTGAGTATATGCTGGCTTATGATACGAGATACTGTATGTTCCTGAAGTGGTGCCTCAGTGATTATTTCCATGAAACAGGTCATGGGCAAGTAGTTTGCCTGTTTGTCTTTTGCTTTGGTGTTTCCCTCAGCAGAATGTGGTACACAGTCACTGCCAAGGAGAAAAAAAAAAAAAGAAATTACTTGTGGAATTATTCCAGGTGCTCTGCATATGCACATACCTCATCCTGCCTTCTCTTCCCTAGTCTAGCATTAGAAATTATATTATATAGAAATCTTATGCAAAGAGCTTTATTTTCTGTATCTTTGATGGGGAACTGGGAGTGTAACTGCTGGTTAAAAAGTCAGATCAAGTAGTAGATATAAAATCCCAGTGGAATGTTTATATGGGTAATCTGTTGAAAGATTTCACTTGCTGCAAGACAAGAAAATTACAGAGCAGTTACAAGCGGGAAGGTAGGGAAGAAGTGACTATCACTGAGCATTTTCTCATTCGCATCACTTTGAACTGTGCAAAGTAATTGTAGCTTTTTATGTACAGATAGGATGAATAATGTGCTATGAAAACTCCCAAGGGACATGAGAAGTCCCAAGTATTTCTGGAGTGTGAAGAAGCCACATTGAGGATATTCTGGGAACTTGATAGCTAGCTGTGGCTCAACAGTTTTAACTCCATAACTGATACTCTCCACCTCATGTTTTATGTGTGTGGCCAATAAAACCTGATGTTTTAAATTACAGTTCTGGTGAATTAATTTTGGGTATGTGGAAGAGAGGACAAGAATTCCCTCTCCCTCTCTTTGATTTATATATTTATAATACATTACTACATTACTTTAAGGTAATCTGTATTGGAAGTCTAACAAAACAAAAAAGCCATTATATGATATCAACTCTCAGATTTCTGAATGGCTGTATGTCTGCCTCTTTTACTACACATTGTGACCACATATGGAAATAGATGCATCCTCATTTGTCATCATTGGGGTAGTAGTAAAATTAAAACAAGTAAAGAACAAAGTGCACAATGTAATGGATTGTCACCATCAGTTCCAACTTGGTAGGTTATGTTTCCACAGTTAACATGACTAAAGAGACTGTAAGATGCCTTAGAATTAGTTCCTCTTGTAAAATAAAATCTAAAATTTCAGTATTTTAATTCATATTGGTTTATCCCAAATTCAGTAGCTCCAGTCAATTAAAATCATGGGTGTGGTGACAGTGTTTATGGTTAATCCATTTAAAATCTTGGTTGGAATTACTCAGTTGATGGCCAAGGCATTGGTTCTGCGTACCAGGATATGTAGAATGTCAGAAATACATGGCACTTCTTAAAAGCTGTGAAATAAAAATGAAAAAGATATTTTAAAAGTGATTTTACGGTATCTAAAAAGGGGTGCTGGTATTGCATAAAATAAGTCCCCAGCCTTTTCTTTGTATTGGCCAAATGAACTAGATTCCTACATGGCTCCTGAACATAGTTTATAGAAAAAGCTGCCTGTTTGGTACTACAGGTAACTTTATCAATGAAAGCCATTTTCTATAAAATCATAGCCACTTGTGCTGAATGTCAGTGAAGAACTGAACATGTCCAGTAATGGTGTTTTTTGAATTCAAAGGCCATGACTGTGGTAATGAAATGTGCAGATACCGTTCACTTGGCACTTTGTTAGGATTTAGGTCAGGACCTCCTCATTGTACCATGTTTTTTACTAATCTGTAGTGATGGTTGAAGCCTGTTCAGTTTTGTTAGGATAGGTCTGTCAAATTTGATTTTTTTCTTTAGCATTATTTTCTCCTGGGCTCTGAGGTAATTTATGTACCTGTTGTTGCAGAAGTAGCCTGAGTTTGGATGACTTCCGGTAAGTCAATTTAACACTCAATAAATGTTGTGTGTTAGTTATGCTGCATCTATCATGACTGCATCACACAGCCTTTACAACAGTAATTACCTGTCCATTTTATCTGTAAAAACACATCTGAATGTCTTCTCTGGACTAAACTGCATTTCTCTCCACAATAAGATTTACTGCCCGTGTCCTTTTCACAAGTATTTAGAAATTGCTTGATTACTAATTTCACAAGTTTGCAATGTATTAATATTGTTTGCTGTTAACAATTTGTCTGTTGTAGTTAGCTTTGGAATGTATTTGCATAACTTGAAGCTTTTTTTAATTTTCCCTGAGACTTAACTCCTCCAAAATTAACTTTGCACCATGTCACGTTTCCAGATACTGTTTGAGGCTTTGTCCACTTAACTGCTTGTTGCGCAGCTGTATCTAGGCTGCTCATTGCTTAACGTCACGTGCAAATACAAATACTCTATGAATATTTTCAAGCACTCAAAACCAGCAGTCCCCCAAATTAGTTCTCTCTGCAGCTGTTCTTGTGACTGTTGCAAGTTTGATTTCAACTTATACTATTTTTTATAGTATGTTCTGGGTAGTCGGTGATCGCTCATCAATGTCTTAATAGCTGTTCAGTGGTTCGTTTTATCATTATTCATGCCTCTTTAAATACATGCTGTTCAAAGTCAGAAAACAATGTTTTCATTATGGTTTTTTCCTTAAAATTTATTAGAGCATCAGTATTATCTGTATTACTCATAGCATTCTTGAGTTTTGAGGGAGATTTATCAACTTCATTTTTCAGGTCAGGAATCAGGGTATAGAGACATTTTCTATCTTTTGTGTGCCAGTTCAGAATACTGAGTTATAACTTGCTAGATTGTTGAGCAATAAGGAGTACTTGAGATACAGGTGCAGTTCACTGATTTTTATTTTTTCTGTAAGTGCAGCTCTCTGTGCTCAGCATTTCTCCTAATTGGGTGTAGGAGTTCTAGCAAAAGAAAATAGTACTCCAGCTTCACATGTGTGTAAATATCTGGCTTGTCTGATACATACAACTCATCTGGTAACTTTTTGACCCACAGAGGTTCACCACAGCATTCTTGAGCTGCATAGCCCTGGCTGATCACCTGCAAAGGACTGTTCAATGAACTGAATGAGGCAGGGATACTGGGGGAAAATTATTTCACAACCTTCCACAATTAAAGAATGCCACAGTAGATAGGGGCAGTAGTGCAATCTCTGTAATTCTCAGCCATAGAGTGAACAACTATTGTAATTTTTTAATGGCAAGTATGTGTGACTTCTGAAGTGTTTAAAAATAAAACAAGTATTCCAACATCTTGTTACATCATTGATCAGGAATGCTGTAGCCTACCCACTCAGGGCTCTGCCAAGAAAGCAGCTATAGAATTATGGTCTAATAATGCTGTTACTTGGGTCAGCACCAGAAGGAGCATGATATGAGTTTTGTAGATATCTTTGTTGACAGTAGCAGTTGACAGGTCTTGGAAAGACTTGGGTCTGTTCTAAACTGGCCACCTCCTCTCCTCATGCCATGAACCTGACCATGTCCTGCTCCCATCTCTTCCCTTCTACCTAGCCTCAAGTTCTTTCTCCCGTTTCTACTTAGCCAGTGAATGTATTAGATTTTCATCTTGATACTTTTTTTTTTTTTGTATATATTGTTTTTTCTTGTTCAGCTTCTTAAAAATTTGGATCACCCTGTTGTCTATCTCTGTTAACATCCACAAATTTTTTTCATGCTTACCTAATCTAGTTTGCTCTGCATACTTGCTTAAGGATTTTTGCCAAACCAGTCCTATTTTCTTTCCCTATCTTGTCCAGCATGTGTCTATTCTTACTCACCAGTGTTTGTTCTGATTTTGTCTCTTTCTGTGAAGAGAATCCCATCCTTGTTTGTCACTTTATACCTGTTCCAGTTTAGTGATTACTCTTTTCATCAGGTGTAATCTTTAGGCTCATCATTGGGTCAAGAAAGGGTGGTTTCTAGCTCTCACATGAGTCCTGGCCCAATATGCTTCAGTACTGAAGTTACAGTCAGAGCTGTATTCTGCCTTCAGCTGCAGCATGATCAGTTCAGTAAATAACTAAACTGAGCCTGGAGTACTCTTACCATGTCTTTGAGCTTGTACAGATTAATGTTTTTGGTCAAAACCTTAAGAACTGTTTTGACCAAATTTTCACAGGAATTATGAAAACTTCTTCAAGAGTCAAGGCAGAAGTCTGAAGTATTAACCTAATGAAAAGCTGTCTAGTTTTGTCTGAATAAGGTTTGTATTTTGCTAGCCTAGTGTTTAAGCTCTAGAAAAATACACTTCTGAGACATCCTTGTCTCTAAACTGGAGAGACATGAATCTGATGGATGGACCACGCAGTGTATAAAGAACTGGTTGGATCGCCGCACGCAAAGAGTTGTGATCAGTGGCTCAATGTGCAACTTGAGACAGTTAACAAGTGGCGTCCCTCAGGGGTCAGTGTTGGGACTGATCCTGTCCAATATCTTTGTTGGCAACATGGCAATGGGATTGTGTCAGCAAGTTTGCTGACAACACCAAGCTGTGTGGTTCAGTGGATACGCTGGAGGGAAGTAATGCCATCGAGAGGAACCTCGACACGCTTGTGAGTTGGGCTTATGCCAGCCTCATGAAGTTTAACCATGCCAAGTGCAAGGTCCTACACCTGGATGGGGGCAATGCCAGGCACAGCTACAGGTTGGGCAGAGAAGAGATTCAGAGCAGCCCTGCGGAGAAGGACTTGGGGGTGGTGGTCGATGAGAAAATTAACATGAGCCGGCTTCAGTGTGCGCTTGTAGCCCAGAAAGCCAACCGTATCCTGGGCTGCATCAAAAGGAGAGTGAGCAGCATGTCGAAGGAGGTGATCCTGCCCCTCTACTCTGCTCTCGTGAAACCTCACCTGGAGCATTGTGTGCAGTTCTGGTGTTCTAAACATNTGTCGAAGGAGGTGATCCTGCCCCTCTACTCTGCTCTCGTGAAACCTCACCTGGAGCATTGTGTGCAGTTCTGGTGTCCTCAACATAAAAAGGACGTGGAGCTGTTGGAACAAGTCCAGAGGAGGGCCATGAGGATGATCAGGGGACTGGAGCATCTCCCGTATGAAGAGAGGCTGAGAGAGTTGGGGCTGTTGAGCCTGGAGAAGAGTTTCTTCTCTTCCAATATCTGAAAGAGGGCCTATAAGGATGCCAGAGAGGAGTACTTTGTCAGGGACTGTAATGGTAGGACAAGGGTAATGGGTTTAAATTTAAACAGGGGAAGTTCAGGTTAGATATAAGCAGGTTCTTTACTGTAAGGGTGATGAGGCACTGGACCAGTTTGACCTAAGAGGCGGTAAATGCTCCATCCCTGACAGTGTTCAGGGCCAGGCTGGACAGAGCTTTGGGCGAGGTGGTCTGGGATGAGGCGTCCCTGCCTATGGCAGGGGGGTTGGAACTAGATGATCTTAAGGTCATTTCCAACCCAAACCATTCTATGATTCTGTGAATATGCAGGCAGGTCTGCAATATGGAAAAGTTCAGTGCAGCACAGTAAAGGGTAGCAGTTGTTTAAAAATTGAGTAAAATTGTTCAAATACAGATTTAGACTACAAACAGCCCAAGCGACCTTAACTTTGCTTAGCAGAGATAAATAAGATAGATGGCTCCTGTTTGCTTTGAATGTAGCTGATTATATAGGAGACAGGAAAAGCAAAAGATTTGAGAACAGTGGACTATTTACACAAGTTTAGTCATGTATACAGTCTGAGTAAAACTGTAAACAGGAAGATCATTAGGAACATGAACATGCACATTTTGATTCAGCAGTTGATGTTGTCTGCATGGTCTTACGAGTGATGAAGATGCTTTACCTGCTGGTCCTTGTTGTTCTGTTGGTACTACTGTTGAGTTGTTAGTAACTTTTATTTTAACTGAAAAAGAAGCACTTAGGATGGAGATACACACATATATATATAGTTTTTTTTCTGCCAAAATACAAATTGTGCTTTCAATCTCAGTAGTCTATAAAGTTGAGTCTTTGCTGCTGCATTTCACTGTGTTGATTTTTAACTCGCCTATCAACTGTATTGAGACACCACATGTAACCTTAGACTGATTCTGTATTCAGCAGAAACATTTTTCTTTCTGGAACTACTAGCAATTCTATGTAAGAAGTAATCTTCAGTGTCAGGTCTTGTGTAAGAGCATAAGAATGCTGTAAAATCTGTTCTCTCAGTGCGGACTGCATTCCGCTCAATTATTTCTCTTTTTCCATACCTTGTTCTTTTTGGGTGCTTTGTCATAAATGGCAAGACTTTAAAGTCTTCGTCTTTCAGTCAGACTGGCTCTTCAAGCCAAGATTTTTGAGTTGCATCTGTTTTCTCTCATGCTCAGTCTTGCTCTTTGCACATTCCTTTTGTCTGTCCCTAATGTTGAAAAGTTGAGATCTGTCTTGAATGATACATGCTTGTAAAATTCTGTTCAGAAAAAAAAAGAAGGCAGAAAGGCATCCGAGTACACCGTTTACAGTACTTGGCAAGAGTGGATAAATATTTAAATACGAGTACATGGAAAAGAGCAGAATCGGTGACCTTCTTGGTGTGCCTGCCTGTAGCAATAGCATGGTTCCTGCTGTCAAAACAAGTAATTGTTTATTCATGTCCTGTATTACTAGGATATTATTATAAGAGTGTTATGTTTGCTCATGGTTAAGCTTATGGGAATCCCATATCTCTTAAAACTGTAATCAAGAAATTTTGTTGATCAGTCAGAGAAAAAGTTGTCATCAATTGATTTCAATTTAAGTGGAACTGTAAATATTGGCTATTTGTTTATACAGTTGTTTCTCTACCTGTAAATGATGCGCAATGGCCTACTGAGCTACTGTGTAATAATATGCATTGTGTAGTGAACTTTGGCTTCTGTAATCCTAGGACTACACAGAAGAGAGGAGAATCATTTGGGATCAGCAAAATAGGCAACAAAATAAAAGGTGTATTCAAGAGTTCTGCTATGGAAGGAGCTATGTTGCCTAACTATAACTTAAATGAAGGAGAAGATGACTTTGTGAGTAAAAGCTTTGCATTTGTCTTTAAGTCTCTGTTGTGTTTCTTTCCTTATTTGAAAATGCTAAGTTTCTGCCTTTCTGCTGTCTTACTTCAGTGCAGGGTTTCTATGTGCTGGCTTCTGATTAAGTTACCTTGTTTCCGTGTATTCGTTCACAATCCAAGGCCACATCCCTGATTACTGTGCCTTCGAGCTTATTGCTTTAGTACAGAGAAGTACTAAATGTAGAAGTGTCAGGCATTTTTGTAAGCAATGAATTTTTCTCTAAAAACTTACCATGCCATTTTACAGTTCTAGATGGTAAGGTATTTTTAAGACTCTGTGCTCAGCTCTTCATCTGGAGCTTGCTGCGAGACCTTTAAAGTAGTGGAGAAATTGCTGTCAGGTTGGGCGGTGATGCAGCCGGGAGCCAAATAGTCCCATTTGTTTCAGGTGTCTCCCTTAACTAATGGTTTTCTTTCATGCTAAACAGCAATTAATAGAGCCAGTGGCAGAATTATTTCACAAGGCATTGGTGTCTGAAGCACATATGGGGGACAAATGGAAAATTTTAAGAAGGGAAGAGGAAGGAATTGCTCAGAAACTATCAGTAGTTGTGTGTTCTTTTACAGTGTGTCTGCCAATTCTACCTTTTGAACTTCTTCCTAACAAACAAAAGTTTAAGCATTTATCTCCTCACTAAACTGCTAGCTCATTCTTCACAGCCTAAAGATAAAGTAGTAACTGTGAGTTTGTATTATTCACCTATTTACTTTCAGAAGAGGGTGGGAAGGACTCAGCAACATAGGACTCTAGATAGGTTTGCTTTTTTCTTTAAGAGGAGAAAAACAAAAAGGCAATTTTCTGCATAAGATAATCTTCATGAAGTCATGCCTTTAAGGGGGCAGAGATATTGCAATTAATTTCTTGGTTAATTAAGTTCTTGTTGCTGAAACCTCTCTCTTTTTGAGGCAAGGTTCTAATGAAAATGTGTTAATTCCGCACCATTTCTATTGTAGATTCTGCTAGCCAAGGGATGTGGAAGGTTAATTCTCCTATAGTAGAAGAATTAGTAGAAGTATAATCAATGCAGTGGAGCTTAACGAAACATGTTTTTGTGCCAGAGCACAAGAAGTTACTTGAAACAGACAGACAGTATAGAGTCTAATCATTACTAAGGAATGTTTTCAAATATACAGAATGGTTTTAGCCTAGGCAAGAGTGGAAATTTTTAGGTGCAGCATTGTCTCAAGTACCTTCATTAAGGAAATAGAGAATATTTAACTAAACCCACATTAGACAAAATTTAAGAAATACCTAAGTCCTTTCACTTGGTAAGCATGGATGGGAAGAAGAGTTTGTTAAAGAAAACACTGTTGTAAAGCTGCTGTGTGTCTGAAGAGCTGGACAGAGCTGTGACTTCATTTCATGAGTGAACACTGAACATACAGAATTCAACATTCGTGATGTCACAGTAAATGTTGAGGTGTAATTTCCTAGCAGACATTCACAGGGACAGAAGAATAGCTCTGTGAGAAATGAAAGATGTGATCTGGGAAATTAGAGTATAATTACAAGATGGTGGCAGTGCAGTATACAGATTTAGCAACTTTTTGATTAGCTTATGTATGGAGGGTGTGGGAGTTACTTCCTCCTACCCAGATTCTGATTAGGTATTTAAGTAATTGGTGTTATGTAAGCTTTGTGGGTTCAAGGCAAATATAAGGTAAAGCATGGCAGTGAAACGAGTTATGTGCATCGTGACAAGAAAGTGAACAATGTCAGTCTTTTTCTTTTGACAGAGTCATGTTGATGCAGCTGAAGCCTATCAGAAACATCCATTTAGTCTAAGGAAATCATGTTGGCATAGAAATGTGTTAGCAGCTTTCTGTAGCTCTGGGCAGCCACTTTGTAAGCTGCTAATATGATAATAGTAATTCCATGAAACCACACTGAATAGTTGTCAGCTAAATTTCAAATATTCCATGAAACCACACTGAATCTTTGTCAGCAAAAGATTGTCTGCATGTTAAAGCACAGCTGTTGTTACCAAGGCAACCAGAAGAACTGTAGACTTGATTTGTGGCTTTGTTGGATTAAACAAATGGAAAGAGTCTGGGGTAACCTGTTTGGGGCTTGGTGGTCTTAAGCAGACCACCAAGAAAGAGGATTAAAAACCCCTAGAATTCATGCATCTTGGCTTACAGTTAATGCTGTGATAGTCATAGTGGAAAAGCCTGGGAATTTGCATAGGATGTTTAGTAAAACTGGGCTGTAAATCAGGTGAGAGGTTTGGTGAAAAGAGGTTATGAGCCTGTGAACCTTTGCTGATGATTAAATATAACTTTGGAAGGCCTGAGTAAAGAAGGTTGTAGCCTCTTTATGAGCACTTCAAGGACTACTGCCTCCTACCTGATCTAAACCTTACACTGACTGCAATGCTGGGAGTGTAATCACTGTATCAACTAATAGCATAGTCTACTGTATGAAACTAAATAAATAGGAGATGGGGACTGCAATCAGTGGAAAATGAATTGGAAAAAAATAATTGGAAAACGCAGGTAAGAGTTGAGTTTCAGTCACTTCTGTGCTTCAGCATTTAGTTCAGTCAAGAACTACATAATTAGGTAAGTCTGAGTGTTTCTAGAATGATCTTGCATATTTGGAAGGACGTCCTAATGGAGGCTGTATATTGAGTGCTAATGCAGATATACACATTAAGTCAGGATAGATTGTAAGGTGATAATTTTGGCAGCCAATAGCTCAGCCTGCACAGGGTGAGGGAGTGAGTACAAACTGCGCCCAGTCCATGCTGCCCCATCTGCAGAAGCTTGGATGTTGCTGACTTGGAGTTGCTATCCTGAAATGGTATTCTGTTTCTATCCAACTGCATGAAGCCTGGGGAATGGGGAAAATAAGGGTAAGACATCATACAGAGGCTTTGCGATTATAAAGCTACCTGACAGCCCAGTTGTTGCAGATCAGAGAGCATCTGTCCTATTTATTCCATTCTTTGATGCAAATCTGTCCTGCAGTTTGTAAGCCCAAATTGTTCATTCCAAGTTAGGGTTATTTGTGTTTGTGAAAGAGCACAGCCTCTGATTTAGCTCTCAAATTGTGAACCATCCTAGCTGAGCATGGTCTCTCTGCAGCAACTCTACTCTGCACCTGTTGCAAGTTCTCTTTTTATTAGATAAATCACATAATGGAAGCAAAAAGGTGTTTAGAAGAGATTCAGTTAGTGGATGCACAGAGTTCTATTTTGGAAGACAAAGGTCCACACTATAACCAGGTTAAGGATCATTTCAGTATTATGCAAAGGCAAAACAGAACTGAACAAAGATTGCTCATGTGTGCGTAACCATTTATGCTTCAGCTGCAGTGGAGTCATGATCATGTGAATATTGTAATGGAGACGCAGCCAAAATTGTTTCAGGGAGGCTGTATTGCCTTAAAGCATTAATTGGATTCTCCCAATACAGGCAAAACTTGTTAAGCCACCTAGGCTTGGCCTTTGAGTGGAATTCGGCTTTGAATTATGAAGCTAAGGGAAATGGAGTTGAAAGTGGCATTCATGCTTTTTCCAGTGTGCTGTAGTTTCATACATTGTAAATGCATATGTTAAAATCACCTATTTAACAAGTGGTGGTATTCTCAAGTCTTTATGTGAGGACTTACTGAAATAATGTACTTTTGAACTGTTGCTTAACTCCAACTTATCTCAACATTACAAACGTCCTAATAGTTCTATAAATTGTGGTTGGAAGGGGAAGGTGTTGCCGTGTGCATAGGCTGGAGGCAGGATGACTAACAATTTCAGTTTTGCAAGGAAACAGGACTACTCTTTTCTGTCCACCTGCTTGCCTATGGTTATGAAAATACAAGAACATTTTGCCCCAGTGCATCATTATTGAGGTCTAATCTCTCCATAGATTCTTCATTCTGCTTTATTTTGTCACCTGTTTTAAGGCCAGCCCTACCCTTCCTTCCCATGGATGCTGGCTCCTCTTTCTCAAAAATAATGTTCATTCCTTTGGGTGATTTTTATTACTCTTTTGTGTGTGTGTGTGTGTGTGTGTGGTGAAGATGCAAATTGGGGTGCACACTGGTCAGAGAAATAAATAGCTTTCCAAGGGTAGCTGCTGAAGCTTGGCTTTTTTAGTCCAGATATTTAAGATAATCTTTGTTGTTTGTGGTCATAAAAGATTTGTAGCACTTCCTTTGTCATTGTCTGGGACCTGAGAATTTAGTGTGCTGTGTGGTAGCTGGGTGATTGCCTTTGGGCAGCTCAGCCTGTCTGTGATGAGCTATGTTAGGAGCATGAACTGAGTGTCAGGGTAGTACTGGGACTACAGTTCAAGGTCAGAATAACAGCACTGGTTCTAAAAGTCTGCTTGCATATGTTAAAATCAGTGTTAATGTTTTATGGCATGGAGTCTGAGTTTATAAACTCCATGCACCCGAACTACCCTATGTGTAGCCAGCAAGGATTAGACACATGTTGCTCCCTGGTGCATCCATTTCTGGGGTCAAGATGCTGAAACTGGAGCTGATGGGGAGTTCAAATGGCTTTAAAAAGATCTCTAGGCTGCGGGAATAATTCAGTCCCAGCTGTGGCTGTGTTGCACCTGGTAGAGCAAGTCAGATTCATGTGTCTACAACATACTCGATTGCTCTCTGCTATGGGGATGAGAGACCTTCTAGCTTGGTGAACTGTTGATTTCTGTCTCTTGTGTTTGCCTAGCTTCTTGGCCTGACCTAGTAAGCTCAAATCTCCAGTTTGCATCCTTGTATGGTGGAAAATGCAGTGCAGCTAAATCTGCTGAACCCAAGCTGGTTCATGTAGCATTCAGTCTGTGTCTAAGGCTTTCTTCCAGCTGTTTCCGTTAGTATTTTGCTCCCTCACTCACCCTCTGCCCTTAAATAATCAGTTTATGGAACTTGATAACACTATAAAACTTTCAGATCTCTCTAAATGCTGCCAATTTTAAACTAATTTGCAGTGGATCTAAAAATAGAAATTAGTGTACATGGAAACTCCATTAATGTAATGGGTTTTTTTGTTCTTTTATTACTTAGTGACACACATTAAAGACATGATTTATGTTTCATTATCATATACAAGGTTTGTAAAGGTAGACCGTACCAATCAAAACAGAACAGTTGATATTGATGTTTGAATCTTTACAGATTGAAGAAGGTGTTATGGTGATGGAAGATGATTCTCCTGAGGAGGCTGTTAGTACCCCAAATACACCCCGCAACCTCGCTGCATGGAAAATTAGCATCCCATACGTAGATTTTTTTGATGATCCCTCCTTGGAAAGAAAAGACAGAAAGGAGAGAATTCCTGTGTTCTGCATTGATGTAGAGAGAAATGATAGAAGGGCAGGTATGCAATGTTGTGGATAAATAAAGTGTCATTTAAAAATGAACTCAAAACATTCTAGTGTGCTGTATTCTGATGGGTGTTGCAGTGTGTTTTACATACATGTTCTTCTGATTTTGAAATAATGACTTGAAAATTATGAGGAAATGTGTTTGACAGCTAAATGATCACATTTAGTATTTGCAAGTTGAGAGCTGACAACTCAGCGTGAATCAGTTCCATTTGGACTTCATGCCAAAGTTTAAGAGTTTATCTTGCAAAAATCCTGATGCCACAATTCATATTAATAAAGACCTGTCATATTTTCCTTTCACCCACGCTGAACTTTGGAAATATGAACAACAGATAACACTTTAAAAACTTTTAAAATATAGTTCTTAGAAAATTAAAATGCTTTGCTTATTAGGAATGGTTTTGGCTTGCAGATAATTCATCAGTATCTAGATAGTAATGTGTCCATATTGAGTGGAGAGACTGCCTCATCCTGGGCCTGCACAGGTTTGTGTTGGTGGAACTAATACTTCCCATACTACGCCAAAGTGTTTAAGAGTTATGTAGTGATATCTTCTGGGAGGAAGAATGATCAGGATACGGGATGGTGCAGAGCACTGTATTCAACAAGTGGCATTTCTGTAAATCATTTGGCTAAATGTTTGAAAATAGATCTAACATAGTCCTAATGAATTTTGAAGTTATGCAGCATTCCACTGTTTAGCTTTTAGGGTTCCCCTAAACGAGATGATAATTTCCTCGCTAGTACCATATCTATTTACTAGGTATGCATTTTAAATTAACACTTTAATTACCTGGCCGGGGGTTTTTTTTAATGCATTTTGGGGTACTAATATAATTGAGTTTTCTTTCCTATAATTTGTGTCTCAAGTGGCATAAAGCCAGGTTTATTTTTAATGTTGTGTTTGTTTTGTTTTTTTTTTCCCAGTTGGGCATGAACCTGAGCACTGGTCTGTCTACAGGAGGTATCTTGAATTTTATGTACTTGAGTCGAAGCTCACTGAGTTTCATGGTATGTTCTCCAATAACTGTAAAGCAGCTTTCCCACTGCTGTGATTATCATTCAGTAGTGAGCTGAAATTTGAAATAATGAAACCAATGTTTGCTGCATCACAAGAATAATTTAACCTCCTTGATATCTATATTAGGTACATTTCCTGATGCTCAGCTTCCCTCAAAGAGAATCATTGGTCCCAAGAACTATGAATTCTTAAAATCCAAAAGAGAGGAGTTTCAGGAATATCTGCAGGTATCAAACTAACCTCTGGAGCAAAGAATATGCTAAAACTAATTATATAAAACTAATAAAAGATTATAAATCTGGTTTGGTGGGTTTTTTTTTTTTGTTTTGTTTCTAAGTAAGTTGAGTTTTAGAAAGGGATCAAGTGGGGAAATAAAACTTGTTAAAATTTCATGTGACTGAAAGCAGAAGCAGATGACATCTATGATAATATAATGCTCTTTGAATATCTTTTTGCTGTACAAAAACTGATTTTTCAAGATTCATTTTAAAGTACTTAGACCTTTTATTTTCCTTCTGTCTCAAAGAAACTTCTGCAACATCCAGAACTAAGTAACAGCCAGCTTCTAGCTGATTTTCTGTCCCCTAATGGAGGAGAGACTCAGTTTCTTGATAAAATGTTGCCTGATGTGAATCTTGGTATGTATACGTTAGTTGTTTATCCTGGTAAATAATAATGCTATGGATACCGTAATTGGATAATTGGAATAATGAATAGATAGTAAAGTAGATAACAAGTAGCAGATAGATAGTAGGTAACAAGTAGTAGATAGATAGTAGAGTAGATAAGAAGAGTAGGTAACTTGGGTAAGGATAGGAACAAGGGAAATAACTCTGCCCCTTGACAGCCCTTAAAGTTATAGGTCAACAAGCAAGATATGCTTATACCTTTTCCTTGAAGAAAAAGACACTTTGAGATTATGGAAAAAGTGTTGGAAGTTGCTTTTGAATTTTTGTGTCAGCAAGCAAACAAAAATCTAACAAATACCACAGTTGAGGAAGACTTTATGGTATTGTGACAAGTCAAATCTGCACAAGTCAGTCATTGTTTACAGGTGTGATGGTACAAATGATTTTGTAATATAAACTACCTTTGGGTGTTAGTTGATTAAAATCTGTTCCTGGTGTGAACCTGATGGGGTGATCATTGTCTTAGTGTGCTTACTCGGTTGTTGGATGAGATTTTTGTGGTTTTCCTCCTGTTAAATGGTTTCATTTTGTTTTAGACCTCCCCTATAGATCCAACTATATTGTTTAAAACAAAACAACTTATACTTACGGTGTTCACTGTAATGCATCTCATGTCTGAGACTATGCTTCACCTCACAAAAAATACCCAAACATCCCCAACAAAAACCAACAAAGCATTTTAACAAGTCTTGGCATTTTAAGTAGGCTTTTTGGGAGAATGAACGATCTTACTATTATCATTTGATCATTGTACATACTTTCCAGTGTAAGTTCCAGATTTAATGACATGTAGATAAGAAAACTATTACTGTAAATGTAGTGCTTAAAATAAAACTAATCCTAGACACTTTCATTTTTCAGCATTGAGAGTTCCTGTGCTGTATCTTGATAGCCATAACAGAACAGAAGAGCTGATTTTTAAGACCCCAGCTGTAGTCTGTCCAATTTGTAAAACTTTACTCACCAGTAGTGTCAAGACTGGATCCATGTTCTCTCCAGATGATCTGATTATCACCAGGGAAAGTGGAGAATCTCATTTTTTTGTGATAAATGTTTATAAAGGATGAAAAATACTGAAAACTTTAGCTATTCTGGTGTCACATAACACTGCTGTTACAGTGCTGTAGCTGTTTGAGCCTCTATAAAAATTGCAAAGGTAGATCTGGAGTACTTTTATTCTTAGAAAAAAAAATGTATTCAGGTATTCATCTGTGTATTCATAGTTGTTGGTGCCAGATTAGAAAAAAAATCCCGTTTTTTAAAAGCTGTTGTATTTTAAATTCAGGACGAGACAATGAGTGTATAAAACGTAGCAGAGCAAAATGTCTTTAAGATCAGGCAGTGATAATAGAAAGTTTTTGTTTGTCTGTTTCTAATTATAGGTAAAATTATAAAATCTGTTCCAGGAAAGCTGATGAAAGAGGTGAGTAAGGCTTCCAGGCTGCCAACATTTTAACCTCAATAACTAATTTTACATGCTTACTAACTTATAGGCTAGTCAAAAAGTTGTTTGGAAACTCAGTTGAGGGGTTGGATTTTTTTTGGAATTTCCCCCTTCCTGTAATTATTGAAGTGATGGGCCACTCATGTCTTATTTCAGAAAGGTCAGCATTTGGAGCCATTCATCATGAATTTTATCAACTCCTGTGAATCTCCCAAGCCTAAACCAAGTAGACCTGAACTTACCATTTTGAGTCCGACTTCTGAAAACAACAAGAAGGTAGAGTAAATCATCTCACCTCCCCACTTCAAGGTGTTGGGAAAATGACCATATTTTTAAAATGCAAAGAATGAACGGGAAAAAGCATAAATATAACTTACCTATCTGTATCTTTTCACACAAGAGAGCAAATAATAGTGCAGAGAGCTTTGTCATCTTCTGTGTTGCAAATATCTTAGTCTGAACAATTTTTGAGGGTTGTGGGTTTTTTGGTTTGGTGTTTTTTGGCTTTGGTGGGGTTTTTTTTCAATTCTAATTGGTTTTGGAGATAAGAATACAGAGTGGAGAGCCTGGGAGGTACAGAGAAAAGAAGAGGGAAGGCAAAGGTGAAAAACGGGGAATGATTTAATGCCACGAGTGAGCTTCTTTTTGAAGTGAAGAGCTTGAGTGTTTGATGAAAGTGTGACTTTTCTAGGTGCTGCAAGATAAATTTGTCATGGTGCTAATATTTACCTGCCTTTAAAATGTTAGTATACAGTTCATTGATGTCTGGCATACATAATAGGTTAATTGTATAACTTATGTATAGCTTATCTCTCTCTAACATTGCCACAGTTAAAGCCCAGTACTTCCACTTTTAACCTTCTACTTCACTATAGGAAAAAATAGTTCCTTTCTTAGTCTTCCTATATTTTTGGCTAGAGCCTGGTAAAACTTACTTGAAAGACCTCTGTTACCTTCAGGGGCTTTAAAAAGACACCGGTCTTTATATTTCTGTGCTAGACTGCTTTAGGTTGTTAATGTATTTGTGGAATTTACAGCAGAATACTGTTTCTGGACCAGGATTTCAGAGACCCAAGCTCAGTGTTATAGAGTCGGTGTGATCTGGAACAAAATGTTTAATGTGCATACACTTTGGCATTTGAGAGGTTCTAAAAGAAAACTCGGTACCGGAAGCTTTTCTGCTATCTTGCTTTCTTTGGAAAGAAGTTGAAACTGGGCTATGTGGGTGTTAGTCTTTTTTTTCCCAAGTAACAAGTGATAGAACAAGAAGAAATGGCCTCAGGTTGCACCAGGGGTGGTTTAGATTGGATGAGGAAAAATTTCTTCACTGATAAGATTACCAAGCACTGGCACAGGCTGCTCAGGGAAGTGGTTGAGTCACCATCCCTGGAGATATTTAAAAGATGTGTCACTTAGAGACATGGTTTAGTGGTGGACTTGGTAGTGCTAGGCTAACAGTTGGGCTTTATTTTTAAGGTCCCTCTCAGTCTAAACAGTTCTATGATTTTGTATAAGCTGGGACACTTCATTTTGCAAAGTGATAAACTGGAGATGCATGAGTCTAGAGATAATGCACAGCATGAGAGGACAGGGTAAAGATTGTTTAGGGTTTTTTTTTTCCTTCTCTTTCTTCTAGTGCAAAAGCTAAGGCATTAAATGGGAACAGTAGGAGCCTAGCTCAGAACAATAAGTGGTAGCTTTTGCAGTCGTTAGTACGTTTGTGGAACTCTGCCCAAAGATGTTGTGAATGCTAGCAGCTTAAACAACTGTAAGGTGAGACTGGGCAAATTCACAGAAGGAATTCTATTTAGACTGAACACCTATAGAGAAGCTGCATCCAGTTCCTGAACTTGGTTTTTTTTTCAGTTGAAAATAGAGGCTTGAAGAATGCTGTTGAAAAGTCCTGTCTGTATTTGTTCTTTTCTTACAAGAGCTAGAGGCCCAGCATCCCTTCATGGTTCTTGTTGGTGATGGGCTGTTGAGAAAGTGGACCTTTTGATTTCCTTCACCATGCATATTTTTATAGTGTTACGACATTTACAGAATTTGCAGCCATAAAACATTTATACTGATCAAGTATAATGGCAGTTAAATTTAGCCATTTGTTTAGATTTAATCTTCTAAACATGAAGTCTGAATTACTACAGCCAATGCTGTAGTGTCAGCTTACATACGTGCGCACACAAAATCAGTGGCTTTCATTTCAAGTCCTTCCTTACCTTGGACACCATTTCCAAGGTTAAGATATTTTGCTATTGTTGTCTAATTAAAGGGGTATAAATACATGAGCAGATTTAAAACTCAGATGTAGAGGTTTTGACTTGTACCAGAAGCAGTATATGCATGTATACTTCAGATGGTTTTTATAAAACAGCTGACAGTGTACTGCAGCACACTGTGAACAATCAGGTAATACTTCACTATGATCTGTCAAGAACTACTGAAGTTAATAGTTTTAATGCATTTAACATATTTAAATAATATAATTGAGCAACAAGCTTTGTACTCTGAGGCATTCCTATGGATACAGGGTTCTTTCTGTACTTTGCTTTAAAAACCTTTACTGAAGGATCAGAATTCTTTAAAGAGGTATACAAACCCTTTTTGAATTGTACATGGTTAAAAAATACATACAGCATTGGTCAGTTAAAATGTAAGCTTATTCTCTGAAGTTTCAGTATGTTATTCTTGTAAAAGAACATGTGTACAGAAATTCAAGCTCTGAAATGAGGTTTTCCTGATTCTTTTCAACCAAGGTGATCCCAGGAAAGCAAAGAGCTGGCTGCACTTCAACTTTCCTTCTGGAATACTAAGTTTTCCTTAAACAAAACAGATCATTACTGCCTTCTGGTTTTAAATGTAATTTTCAGAAATGCTGTTGTGGGGAAAACCTTATCACCACTGACTGTTTGTAGAGTCAGAGTCCCAAGCTGTTGCTGGTACTGCTGGTTATGCTGTAGGAGGTGCTTTTGTCATGACATGACTCTTTTTGCAGAGAGCAAAACAGATGAGGCTATCCCAGTTCTCCCTTCCTCACTATCTATTGTGAAAGTGAGTTCACTGTTTTTCTAAGGTATTCTAGGTAGTTGTTTTATGAAGAAGTAATTGGTTCTACATATATTTTACATTTTCTCTATTCTTTCCCAAATGAAATCAGTTTTGTTTGGGGGAGACATTGGCTGTAATTGGATGGAAAGTTTCAGATTTTGGTATGTTTCTTGTAGAGCTATAATTATTACTTAATGATGGGCGCTTGAGACACTTTGTCTTGGGGTGATGCTGCAAGATCAGATCTATGAACTGTTTGTCCTCTAATTATACTACCAATTTGACCAGCAGAGACATGTATGCATAAGGAGTTAATGTGCTGACTACTTTCTTGCTAATTTCCCATCTGTCAGTTTAGCCAGAGTGCACACACTTAATCAATCAATAACTAATTATTAGAGATCTGATATCCCAGATTGTGTTGTATATTGTCTCTGCTGCGTCTTCCCACACACATTGTGAAATTCATTCCTCTTGCTGATGTGTTGAGGTGTTCACGCCTTCTTTGGAAGACAGTTTTCTCTTTCTCAAGTCAGTCCACACTTGGGCAAAGCTTTGTATGAGGTGCCAGGGCAATGTGCCATTTCCATCTTGTCACTTCTTGGATTTGATTTGTAACCACACTGGTTTAATCTGCCAAATTGTTCTATTTCAGATTAGTGATGCTTTTGAAAGCAAATCTGATCATCTCTGTTTATAGCATTTTCTCTCATACTAGGGAGTTGTCTTAGAACTCATTAGCTGAATTTATTTCAGATGATACTGTGCTGGAAAATGCTATTTTGGAATGCAGGCACCAAGGGTGTTCAGTCCAAAGGCAAGACCAAGGGTAGACTGAGGTAACACCCTTTCTACCCCCCAGATACATGTGGCATTGACTTCAGTTGTTCAGTTCTGTAGTTTTGTTTCTGTTGTGCCACCTGACTTATTCACAAAGATACAAGTGCTGTGCAGCAGCCTGGCATCCTTACCTCCTGCTGATGTGCATGAGTGCTAAAAGTCTGTACCAGAATTCTGTGAGCTACCTCTATGGAGTCAATCATAGAGTCATAGAACAGTTTGGGTTGGAAGGAACCTTCAAAGGTCTAGTCTAACCCGCCTGCAACAAGCAGGGACATCTTCAATGAGATCAGGTTGCTCAGAACCACATCCAGCCTGGCCTTGGATCTCTCCATGGGCAACCTGTGCCAGTATTTTACCACCCTGACTATAAGGAATTTCTTTCTTTCGTCCACTCTGACTCTCCCCTCTTTTAGCTTAAAACCATTATTTCTTGTCCTATCACAACAGGCCCTGCTAAAAAGTCTTTCTCCATCTTAAAGGCCCCTTTTAAGAACTGAAAGGCTGCAATAGGGTCTCCCCAGAGTCTTCTCCAGGTTGAACAAGGCCAACTCTCTCAGCCTTTCCTTACAGGAGAGGTGTTCCATGTCTCTGATCATTTCTGATAGCCCTCCTCTGGACCCTATCCAGCAGGTCCATAGCATTTACCACTTACTTGGGCAACCTGTTCCAGTGCCTCACCACCTTCACAGTAAAGAGCTTCTTCCTTATATCCAACCTAAACTTCCCCAGTTAAAGTTTAAACTCATTACCCCTTGTTCCTATTGCTACAGACCCTGATGAAGAGTCCCTCTCCAGCATCCTTGTAGGCCCCCTTTAGATATTGGAAGGCTGCTCTGAGGAGGGAGGGCTGTTTATTCTAGTATCACCGTGCTGGAATTTGCTGAGAGTACAGTACACATTCCCCAGTGCTTGTGCTGCCAACTCTGTTGCCATGAATAGGGTGCACCCAGGCTACGTCTTCATCAACAGCCTGAATAAGAAATGCCTGAAAGAATGTGGAGGCAGGTGAAAGCCTGAGTTCAATCAGAAATGTGCCTACTTCTTGGAAAGGTTTTCTGCATTCTGTTTCCTTTTGGGTATTCTTGGTGTGTGTATTTTTAATATTGGTGGAAAGACTTACAGTTAAAAGCACATAATGAATGTGGGTAGTCCACCTTAAGTACAGCCAATAGCAATTTGGTTTGGTCCTATATCAGATCCACTGGATTGAAAGAGTCACCAACCTCCCTGGTAAAAATGAACAAGCAAATAAACAACCCTGCTCCCCAACAGGATTTCTGGCTATCCCAGCTGTGTTTCTCTTCTGAAGGTCTGGGAGCAGCATGATTGTCTTCTGAACATACTTCTGTCAGACTTGCTAGAGTAGGTCAGGACCTCTCAGTTGATGCAGATTTTGCAAAACATGCCTACAAAGGCCTTGTTCTGCTGGCTTGTGATGACCTGCCTACAGCAATGAAAACAGGTTTTGGAACACAAACAGTAAAATGGGTTTTTATGCATAGTTACTTGGAGAAAGTCACGGTTGCTTTTCATTCCACCAAGTGATGTGGTTCAAACATTATGTGCATTCTTTGTTCATACCATTTTGGTATAGTCACCTGTATTTTGCAGGCGAACAGGAAAAACAGTGGAAAAGTTCATGCCTCTGGCTGTGGATGTTGTTCATTATCCTGGTTGCCTTTATAAACTTCACGCCTCTGCTGGGAATGTATGGGTGTATATTTGAGTATGCACTCAGTAACTGTTGAGTCACCTTTTTTCTATTAGGCACTTTGTGTAAGCATTCATACTTATTTTGCTAGCTTTTCCCATCAAGGTACAGTATGTAGGCTGTTTGGTCTTTTTCTTAATATAGGCCTTCTATTTTTCATTCACTTCAGAAGCTTGGCTTCCATTATAAACTGGTACCAATCCATGAAATTTCCTTATTGAAAGCCTTTTAAGAATATTTCATGGTTATAATCACAGTTACTGTTTAATCTTTGTGTTGCTTATCTATCTTTAGTCTAATTACAACAGTGAGCATTGTATCATGTCTCAAATATTAATATGTGCAGAAACATTTAGAAGCAAGATCCCATGCTTATATGAATTGTGAATACAATCTCAACTTTTGCATTAGATATCCAATTGTATGCCAAAATCCTGGAAAGTGAAAACACCTAAACAGAGATGTAATGACACTTTGTGTTATGACTGCTGCATCTTTCAGAAACAAATTGCTAATGATGGGAGGATGCATGCTTGTATTATTGCAAAGTATAGACTTTATGAAAACTGCACATTGGCTCAGTAATTCTGGCATTCATTCACCTGCTGTTGCTTTCTGAAATGCCATGTGCAAGAGTCTTGAGCTTTCAAAGCTTGACAGTGATCAATGAATCATTACATTTAAGGTGCAAGACAGATTATTCATGCCCAGAGGTACCATAGCATCCTAGAATGGGTTGGGTTGGAAGTGTCCTTAAAGCTCATCTAGTTCCAACCCCCTTGCCACAGGCAGGGACACCTTCCTGTGTCTCTTCCAGGTTGCTCAAAGCCCCCTCCAGCCTGGCCTTGAACACTGCCAGGGATGGGGCAGCCACAGCTTCTCTGAGCAACCTGTGCCAGCGCCTCACCACTCTCACAGGGAAGACTTTTCTTCTAATATCTTATCTAAATTTATCTGAATCTAAATAATGGGAAGAGCCGACTGCTGGTTCACACCCCAGTTAGGTCCCACAGTGCTTTTGGGCAGCCTGCTCCCCAAGGTACATAGAACATTCAAAAGTTGCTGCTTCCAGTTTGGGTGGAAGTTGAAATAACACTTGAAAGTCAAAAAGCTTTGCCCTAAGATGGTCTTCATGTTTGATAAGAGTTTTTTTATAGATCGTCTACCAGACTGCTGTTAATGATTTAGTTTGGCCTGTACACACTCCTCTGAACCTACATCTACATTGCACAATGGGCTGCTTTGATTTGGCTCAGTATGTATTGCCTCTGTCAGGTCATAGGGTGTATCTAAAAAATAAATGAGGCTCTTGTTTAAATTACAGTAATTCAACTAAGATTTTCCTAGTGTCTTAGTTTCAGAATAGAGGAGGATATAGACTTCAGTTTATACAGGGTTTTTTAAACAACATACCAGGGACGCTTTTCATACAGTGGGTGTGAATAATTATGTGTTCTTTTTAGGTTTGTTACTTTTCCTGGATACCAGTCATCCACCAGTGCATTAACCATATTGGCTCTTTCATGTAATTTATGTAATAACTTGGTGTTGTTTAGTTTGAGTGAACTTTGTGAAGATAATACCAGCAGTTCAACACGTAACAAAAGAGTGAGCCTAACGAAGTATGAGTCAAAAGCTGCGTCTTGCCAGATTTCCTGATGTAATTTTTCCTAAGAATCCAGACTGTTTTGTTCAGAGGCTTGCATGATTTGGATATAGTTTATGAACTTACATATTTCAGGAAGAATTGTGCTCCGGTAAGTGAGCTACATATAAGCAAATTACTTCCTGTTGCTTGGAATTATTTTTAATTTGGGAGCAATGCAGAAAAATCCTTGTCAGTAGCAATCATCTCAGGCAAGGCAACACTATAATTACATCGCATTTGCTTCTAGTTCTGGGTTGTATTTTTAGAAGCCTGGCATAAACTTTTGAACTTTCTCTTCATATTGCAGAGTATTTTGTATAAATTCTTTTTTATCTTTACATCAACACTTTCTGGGATAAGATAATTTAAAATAAACTGTTAATGCTGATTGCTAGTTATTGTTAAATGTGGTGAGCCTCAGGATTCAGAGGAATCCTTTTCAGCTGCTGGAGCCCACAGACTTGGGGGAGGGCAGAAGGAGTACCTCCTAGGTGGTACTCCTTAGTGGGATGCAAGGAAAAGCCTTGTGGGATTTTACAAGCATTATAATGATATTTTTTGGGAAGAACCAAAGGCAAGGAAATGGAGGAATTGTGGTGGTGGTAACAGGGGAAAATAAAAAGGTAAAGGAATAAAATGGGAAGTGGAATAAATTGAAAGAAACCAAAGCTTCAGTAGCTCCCCAAGATTTGTGAAGCTTTTGCTATAAATAATCAAGCTGGCAGGGGAAAAGGGGGTTTTTCTTTGTAAGTTGTCTATTTTGTCCAGAAACTATTGTATTTATTTCAAAATCATCACAGAATCACAGAATGGTTTGGGTTGGGAGGGATCCTAAAGATCATCTTCTTCCAGCCCCCTGCCATGGACAGGGACACCTCCCACTAGACCAAGTCACTCAAACCCCTGTCCAACCTGGCCTTGAGCACTGTCAGGGATGGGGCAGCCACAGCTTCTCTGGGTAACCTGTTCCAATATGGTAGCCAAAGAGAAATTTTAGGAACCTTTGGATGTCGTATGGTTCCTCTGTGATTTAAGGCTGACAGACTCCTTATCCTTTATGCCCCTCACTGGTAGAATGGGGTGCATCAAAGGAATGAAAGCCTGGGATAAGTCTAGGTACATGAAGGTATCGAAATCAAAAGGACTCGTGAATGAATTTGTTGGTCACCCTGCTGATTCGTTGATTCCAGGTGTTTTGTTTGTTGGATATCTTGGCAACATGTGACATGCTGCCTATATGTAATGTAATGTGACTATTTTAATGTAACGTGGTTATGTATATGAAATTATATGCATATGTGAAATATTGTAGTGTAATGAGATTATTTGCCCCCAATTTGAAATTGAAGTGTTTTTAAAAAAGAAATAAATAATTAAAAAAAGGAAAACTGATTTTTTATTCTCTGAAAGCTCTAGAAGAAAGCTACTTCTAGTTAAACAAGAAAATACAAACCTGAAGAACTGATGGCTATCCTTTTGCCTTTGAATGCACCATTTTAAGTCTGATGTTTCTGGTTTTAGCTCTTCAATGATTTATTCAAGAATAATGCAAACCGGTCTGAGAATACAGAAAGACGACAAAATCAGAACTACTTCATGGAAGTGATGACAGTAGAAGGGGTCTATGACTATTTAATGTATATCGGTAAGAAGTGATTTCTCTTAATTCAGCACTTGCAAGCTTAACAATATACAAGTTAGGAACAGTCATTTTTTTTTAAAAAAAAGACTTCATTGCTGTGCTAAAATCTCATAATTCATCATTCATTATTCCTCGGTTGTTTTATCTCTTTTCATTCCTTATCTCATAGTACGAGCTATGAGAGTAGGACCCTTGCCTTTTCTTGAATGTGCCTAGGTTGCTTGTGTGCTTTGGTAGATAATTAATAAAAATAGCTAAGGGAAGTAGAAGGTATTTGATAAACAATCTGGAGAATGCTGATTTTTTTGGTGTTGCACTAACAAAACTAACATTATGTGCTTGTTTGCAGTCTTTCTTTTTTCTTTTTCTTTTGAATAAGTGATTTCTTTGTCATCAGCATTAGGAGAACTTGATAAATGTATGTCACTGTAACTTTGCAGGTAGGGTAGTTTTCCACATTCCTGACTGGCTGCATCATCTCTTGATGGGAGGAAGAATTCTCTTCAAAAATACATTGGAACTGTACACAGACTATTACTTGCATTGTAAGTTAGAACAGCTATTTGAGGAGCACCGGTTGGTTTCTTTGATAACACTGCTAAGAGGTTCGTAAAAGTTACATCTTTGATGTGAAAATACTGCTTTAGTTCGATATTCGAGATCACTTCTGTTATGTTTCCAAGAACTAAACTTTGCAATGCTTGAGAAAGCAAATGAAATTTTAAAAATCAAGTGGCCTATAAAGATTCCAGAAGTTTGTTGTGGAAAGATGCTGAGTCAGCTATGTTATCTGTCAGTGATGAGTACAGAAAAATATGTTATGAATAGTAACATTATCTCACAGCTATAGGGAAGTGTTATCTGACTGCATTCTCATCTATACAACACATCTGGCCAAAGCTCTGGTATCAAGACAGCTCTGCCCTTATCAAGCCAAAAAGAACACTTGTGAAAGACAAAAAAGGACAGGAGTAAGGCTTTCAGAGCCTAAAACCTGAGTGCTTTGTATTTCTGAAGAGCAGTTCTCATTCATAGGTAAATCTAAAACTTTTGATAGCTCAAGAGTGGTTCTGCACAGGGTATACATATTGCTTATAGTTTTGGAAGTATAATGGAAATTGGAAGTGTGGAGATCATAAAAAACCCTAAACCATAATTGATTTAAACCTAGAACATAATGCTATAAAAATCTGAAAAGAGTGGAAACAAACTGGGAAAAGATGGTTGTCCTCCACACGGGAGAGGTATTTTGGATTCTATCAGGTTAAAGTAAGCGAAAAGCTGAATCTGACAAGGCTGGAATTCCCTTCCAGTCAAGAGCACACAAAAAGAAGCTCAACTCGAAAGCCATAATCCAAAAGATATTTTAGATGGCAGTGATACATAATTGCCTAAAAGAGAGGTTTTTTAAATGTGTCTTCGCTGCAGATGCCGTATTCTGTGAGAATACTGAACCTCGCTCTCTCCAGGATAAACAGAAGCGAGCAAAACAGACTTTTGAAGAAATGATGCGATACATTCCAGGTTCTGTATTTCATGGCTCTCTGTATGAATATGGTTAATTATTCAAGCAGATATATAACCCAAATACAGTCACAGAGCTTTCCAAATCAAAAAATACTTCGCTGCTAAGATTTGACTAAAATACTAGGGGTAAAAATCCCAGACTTCAGTTCCATCACTTAAGTGTTGCTGACTAAGGTTGTAGCATAGTGGTTAATAAGGACACGATGGAAATCAAGAGTGTTACAAATGTACTTAATACCATAATTTTTCAACTTTAGAATGCTCCTATGGTTTGTATTTTATCCAGATGAAAACTGGGTTGAGAAAGACATGCGGTAAAGTGGGAAGACAAATCTGAACCATCCTTAAATTCTCTAAACTGGGGCCCACTTGCTAGGTTATTCAGAAAGTAATAAAAAAAAAATCAGTTTGTGGTTTATCAAAGGATGCATTAAGAAATACACTGATAGTATAAAAAGTGTAGTAACTACTGAGGTGTGCAGCCCTGAAAGAAAGGGAGGAATAAAGGTGGAACCAAAGGAGCGTTTGTTTTCCATGTATTGCTTTAGGTTGATAAAACTTGAACTTTCTTTAATTTAAGCTTTATTTTTTTTAAATTACTGGAGCTCTGTACCTGCATTGTATAGGTGTTTTGCTGCGCTTCCTAATGATTTACATTATTTCTGTTGGTATCTGGTGTAGATTTAATAGGCAAGTGCATTGGGGAAGAGGCTAAATATGAAGGCATCAGGCTTCTGTTTGATGGAATGCAGCAACCAGTGCTCAACAAACAGGTAATTTGGAACATGTGAGAAACCTGCATTTTAGCTCGGAATTTCCTGAAGTTGAATGTATGGCTCAAACAGAGGAGTGAGCTCTAATTCAGAGTTAAAATAAAACCCAGTAGTTTTACCTTGGAGTGTTTTTAATTTTCTTTATTTTCTTTCAGTTAACTTATGTTCTGCTGGACATCGGGATTCAAGAGCTCTTTCCAGAGCTAAGTAAGGTATGTGCTAACTGTTGAGGACCTGCAGAATTCTTCAAGCTGCTGAGTCTTGGTTGTTGGCATATATTTGCTGCTGTTCCCTTGTAATACTAATTGTAAATTTGGTGGGAAATATGTGTTTTACTAAAGTATTAAAATCATCAAAATCTGGATTATCTACATTTTTGTTGATTAGCTCTTTCCAGATCAGTTTAGGCCCGTTTGTCTCACATACAGAAAGTCTCAGTTTCCTTTCAGTAGGCTTGGACAAAGCAATAAGTAGTCAGGATCTTTGTACCTTTCTCTTTGATTAATTGCCTCCATTTTTTTGCTGAATTGTTTTGTGCATTTCCTGCTTTAGGAAGTGAATTCCGGATGCAGAGCTCAGGTTTTGCTTCAGCATTTTTCTTAAGAATATTGGCAGGAGGCTTTCTTACCTCTAGTTTAGTCACTGCAATGTTGACTCCAACTGCACAGATAAAGAACTCACACAGCACAAAGTGCTATATAAAATGCATATCACTAGGTTTGTGATCCATATGGTATTTGCACTTATGTATATAGAACCTTCACTGAGTTTTATACAGTAATTTTACTGTTTGGTCTCCATGGTAAGCAGGAGATGTTAGCTAGTTAACTAGATTTAAAAAAAAACAAACAAACCCCTCACTTAAAATACCCGTTCATTGCATGTACCCTGTGTCTGAGGATTGCAGAGTGCCAGCAGCTGTTTATTTTGAATGATAAACAGAAACTAATGTTAGATGTCAGAACAAGCTGGGGCACCTTCCATTGTTCTCACTGAAAGGAGGCCTGCTTAGCAAATCTAACCTACTTCGTGCACCATCTCTATAGCCGCCTCCTTGCTTCAGTGTTCAGTTAAAAACAAAAGAAGACCCAACCAACCAAGGAGGTGATTGGAGACTTGTGTACTGCAGAATGTACCTGACTTAGCCCTGCTTTTTACTCTGCTGAACTGTTTTGTATCTCAGCAGCTAATAATACATATCTATAAGCATCAGCTTTGTTCAGTTGATGCTGAAGAAACTAAAAGCTTGGCATGTTAAGCATTTAAATAGTCTTTAAAGCACTGGTTAGGCCCAGTGTGGTGATCAGTGGAATAAAGTCTAGTTAGATACCAGTTAGATACCCTGGGAGGTATCCCAGGGGTCAGTTCTAGGTCCAATCCTGTTTAACATCTTTGCTAATGATCTGGATGATGGGGCAGAGTGCAAGCTGCTGCTAACACAGAACTGTGTACTTCAGTGTGTAAAGCATCCTGGAAACTGAGCATCCTGGAAGTCTTTGTTTTAAGCACTGCTCTGTCAGCAGGGGAAACAGCAATGGGAGTGGTGTGAAAAATTCAGTTAGTGGGGATGTCAGTCAGCTTCCCACTCTTGAGATCTTAAACCTTTGAGGTCTATCCTGATACCTATACCTGTGCGGATATATACTGGATCACTCGATAGATGCTATGTTTCATGTCAGCATGTGTAAGTGAACAAGCTTTAAAAACAAGAGCTGAAAAACACTTGTCATATGTTTTGTCTTTGGTATAACATACAGCCAGTCCCTACGAAGTCTGTTGGGCAGGATACAAGGAAAAGGGACAGCTGAGAGTGGAGAAGCATTCCTAGCTGAGCTGGGAAAGAAATCCAGTTGAAAAAAGACCATGCCAGTGCCATTTCCAGAGCAAAGAATTGCAGTGTTTAGAAGACTATGTGTAGCAGTTAGGACTGCTGAACTAGTTAGAACTTCCCAAGAAGGAAAAAAATACTTATTTTGAGAAACAGTATTAAAAAACTGCAGGGAGGTTTCTTAACTGTGTTTTCAAGTGGATGTTTTCAGATACCATTAATCATTGCAGCTCAGGTTAGTCATTTTATGTAAATATGCATTTTCAAACTTCATAAGTTTTTTTTTCCCTCCATTACTGCTTAACAGGGTCCGAAGGAAGGCAGCTCTGTGTCGTGTTGGATGTGAATGGAGGGACCTTGCTGGACAACCAATAGAAATATCTCCTGTTCACTGTTGTAATGGACATATGATGTCTTAACTGTGCATTGTACATTTTCTTGTAAATAACCTAAAATTTAAGTTCTAAAAAGATCTCTTTACGCAGTAAAGACATTAAAGTTTCATACCAATTACAGGTAAATACTGTATCTGTACTTTTTAATTTAAAACTTTATTTAGCTGTCACCAGTAAAAGTCAAATTCATTTCCTCAAAATCTCTTCATGTGAAATTACAGGATGACATAGGACAGCTGGGAGATCAGCCAATGTATGCTTTGCTAAAAGAGCAATTGCTGGTTTTTTCTTCAAGGATACGTAGAAAAAAGAAATGCTTGGAATAAGTTGTAGGAGGCAATCAAGAACTTATTTTTAACTGTCTTAACAAATCTTACTTATTTCTTCTCTTACACAAAATTACATGATTGAATCTACTGCATATAAATCATCTGAGAACTATCTTTGGCCTTCATGCTTCCTGTGAGCAAGGAATATCGCATGTGTAATTTAGTTTAATACCTGAACTTCAAATCTAAAGCATTCTTAAAGTAATAATGGGTGTGAAAAGTGGAGTTGACTTTAATCTCAGCCTTTACTTATTTGCAATTTCTATCTGGTTTTGTTGGGGTTTTTTATCCTCGTAGTAGGCTTAGAAGAGAGGATGCAAGCCCATTCCTAGCATTCTCTAAACACATAGTGGTATAAAAATGTGTGGAAAAATTTTCCTATGCATCTTAATTTGTTGGCCAAGCCTTTATAAAAGAGAGTCTGAAAAGGACTTTCATGAGTGGATAATTAAGAAGTTTTACTCACAAAACGATGCAGATACTTTAATAAGTATTCCTCAATTTTTCTTTTCAGACAATGCCCATTTTCTGCCTTTTTGCAAACTCTGATGCAATATTGGTGTTGTCAATGCAGTTTGCGTTAGCTCTCTGTATTACTTTTACTTACTTTTTCCTTCTTCTGTTTGTCAAAAAGAGGTAAAAGTGTTCTTTCTCTCTGAGTATGCCAAAGTAGTTGTTATAGCTCTTTAAAAACAGGCATGTGGGTATGGTTCTGTCTTTAAATGCACTCCCTGTTACTGGCTTTATGTTGGTTTGGGGAAGACCATTCTGTAAATTAATAACTTCAGGGGCTGGTATTGACAAATCATCAATGCCATGTTATAAGTAGTGTGTCAAGGTCAGCTGTTGTTAGAACAGGGAGACAAACAACTTACCTAATGCAGCTGCATAGTTCAGATCTTTTCATGCACAACCCTTGAATTTATGTGGAAACTTATGAGGTCTTGAAATTTATGCACACTGAATGTTTATCATGATGTACCTTGTCCTGGAAATCCACAGGTGCAGTGAATTTAAGAAGTGAGTAGCTTCAATCTGCAAAAGTGTAGTGCACTTCCCAGAAGAACACAGCAGGTCTTTTCAGAACACTCATCATCAGTTTAATTCGGCAATAAACAACAGGGAAACGTGATGTGAGAATTCCAATGTGAATGATCTTATAAAAATAATCATTGTTTGCATTATATTATAAGCAATCACTTCTTGATGAAGTGCCAGAAATGTCACTTAGTATTTAATCTGATTTCTGACTGTATATTTACAGAATCATAGAACAGTTTGTATTGGAAGGGACTCTAAAGAGCATCTAGTTCCAACCCCTCTGCCATGGGCAGGGATGCCTTCCACTAGACCAGGTTGCTCAAAGCTCTATTACTCTTTAGGTGTTTCTCAAACACAGTCTTGCCGTAGATGAGACAGGCTTTTGAGTTTTGATCACAGTTGTCATAAAGCTAGGTTCTGCTGTAAAAAGCCCTGTTATTGGGCTGTTTCCAAAGGAGTTGATACACATACGTGACATTCTCTCTGAATGCTTCTGCTACAGAGTAATGGGCAGGAGTCCTGGGCTTTTGTCTTTAGAAAAATGTGTAAACTTTTTCATATAAAGATGCACCATAATCATAGATAGTGTTCTCACTTGGATACAGTATCCAAACTGGTCATATTACATAGTGAAGTATATAGTTTGTTTAAATTGAAGCAAATCAAATCAAGCTTTCATTGCATTATTTATTAATGGAAAACATAAGTGAGATGCTGCATCTTCAAAAGGAAAATTGGAAAACCTTTTTTCAATTGCATGTAAATGGACCCCATGCTTTTAATGACACTTGAGTTTAATCCAGCTCTACAACACATATGACTTGGACGCAAAGTAGAAATAGCAGACTGAGAGCTTTAACCCTGAGTGGAGATTTAAAAGTTTGTTTACATTACTGAAACCAGATTCTTAATCAACTCATTATCTAAAGTAGCTAAAAAAATTACAAGTTAAAAACATCCCATTTTGGTCAGTGGTTGTTTTACAATGGAGCATGAATATTCCCTGGAACTTTGCTTCTTGAAACTTCAAACTGAATTGCAGGTACCTGCAGATTCAAGCTAAGAGAAGTTATGAATTCTGCCCTCTCGTTCTGCACCATGTGCTTCAATGCCTCTACCAGATTAAAGACAATGGCTTGTGCTGTTTACTGTTGACAAGCAGAAACCTCAACACACATTCATTTTAAGGTTGAAGAAAAGGGAACAGTTCTCTTTTCCCTTTGTTGGCATCATCTCTCTGCCTGCCTTCCTCACTCTGAATGGAAACACAGCAAGCAAAAATCAGGTATGCAAGAACGTTACAGTGAACAATATAAAAATCAGGGTAAGACTTGCTTCAATAAGACTTCCAGAAGAAAACTTTATTCGACCTTCAACTGCTGGGTAAACTCTCTTCATTCTCTGGAGGTAACGGGTAAGAACTTCAATATCAGGTTCACCTAAACAAACACACAAAACAAGAGTTCTCTGCAGCAGCCTGGCTCTTAACCAACATTTAAGAACATGTCTAAAATTCATAGAATCATCACAGAATGATTTGTGTTTGAAGGAACCTTAAAGATCATCCAGTTTCAACCCCCCTGCCATGGGCAGGGGCACCTTCTGCTGGACCAGGTTGCTCAAACCCCCATCCAACCTGGATATAAAGATTTAGATCCAATACATGGAAGAAGGTCTTCACTGTGAGGGTCACGAGGCACTGAAATGGGTTGCCCAGAGAAGTGGTAAATGCTCCATCCCTGGTGGTGTTCAAGGCCAAGTTGGAGAGAGCCTTGGGTGACATGGTTTAGTGTGAGGCATCCCTGCCCATGGCAGGGGGGTTGGACCTTAAGGTCCAACCCAAACCATTCTATGATTCCTTGTGCTTTCTCTGTATGTGAATTTATTTCTGTGTGAACGGATAATTAGTGTGAGGGACAGCCTCCCCAGATTTGCAAGCTGTAGGCTAAATTTAACACCAATCTGAGAATCAATTTGGAATTGAAACATCTGTAGAAACAAAGGAAGAGCTATAATACAGGTTCAAAGGGATTTTTGGGGGGTTTGGTTTTGTGTTTTGGTTTTTGGGGTTTTGTGGTTGTTTTTTGTTTTGTTTGGTTTTGTTTTGTTTTGTTTTTTGTATAAGCATGCTTTTACCATCCAGAAGCAGAGCACATGAAACTAAAAGTTTGGGAAAACATAGATGTGCGCCTAGGATACTTTTTTCCCTTTAACCACAGCACTACATCCTCTTTGTGTTTTCAGAAATAATCAATTTTCATCTCAAAAGTTTTTTTCAAGGTTCCCTTTGTCTTAAGGGATGTTTGTGTTCATTGGATGAATGCTGAGTTTCTTAACAGTTTGCATGCAGCTTCAGGGGAGCTTCACACAGCATTGCAAAACACTTCCTTTTTAGGTCTCTAGCAGGGTGGCTGTCGCCAGAGTCCTGCTGCTTTTGAAGTGACAGGCTAAACTCCTGCAGAGCAGCTCGGCATCGGTGGTCCCCTCGCCTGAGCTGCATGTCCTTCAGTAGTAGAGGTGATCAATCTCTCTTTGCAAATACTTCTATAAAGTGGAAATTTAAAGGCTAGAGAAAATAGCATCTTCCTTTTTGATGCTTTGCTTTGTAATGAGTACATGTGCAAGGCTGTACGTGGTTTTGTTCCTTTTCTGGCTTATCCTGTTCTCAGAACTGCTCTCTAAGCAGTGTTGAACTGATGAGGCTCCATTTCTCTTTGAACCTTTTGTGCTATAACTAAAAAAGAACATAACTGCTGGCTACAACTAAACAAGAAGTCAGACTAGAAAATTATTCAGTAAAATAAAAAGTCTGAGACTTGCACTATAGAAAGATCTCACTTTTGGGAATTGTTTATCTGCTGCCCTCTTGGTTCTCAAACTTACCTTTACTGTATCCCAAATTTTTGTCTTTGAGCATATGATAGCCGTCGCCTCCAAATAACATATAGGATGGAAGAGTCACATTATATATTTGGTCCATCTGGAGTGGGACATAGGCTGGGACTCGGCAGGCTGTGCAGAGCACTTCTAAGGTAACAACTCTGCTTCCTGGGGCTCTGGAGAGATCATAGACCACGTGGATACCTACAGAAATACACGGTGGAATGCCACTTTATGCAGTGTCTATTGAACATCCAGGGCTATGGGCATCATCCTCTGTCATCTTCACCTGATTCTTTACATTATCTGAGAGGTTAACATTAGCCCGACAGGTTGTGTCATTCTGAATTATGCCAGTTAATGCCCTCTTTTCCTTGCACACTACTCAACTTTTATGCAAGAAAACTTATGTTGTTAGAGAAATGTGGAAGCACTGTCCCACCTCAGTTACTTATTGTCTGTGCTTGTCACTAATCCAAAGAGTCATGAAGGAAAAGTCATGAGATTAGGATACTGCAATATAAAAATACCTAGGATACAGTTATACAAAACCACCTTCCCTTATTTCTGTAGTCATATGCTTTCTCATTGCCCTGTCTTGTTGGCTGAAATGACTTCTTTTAAAGCCAGCCACCCTAATTTAGCAGCTATTATGAGTAATAGGCAGTGTCCTGAAAAAAGAAAGCCAGGCCAGGACTGAAAGCTGTGGTTTCTACTCACTGTAGGAGCAGTAACGTTTCTAGCTGTGAGCCTTCCTCAGTCAAAGTCTGGGGAGGGTGAGGCCCCGGCAACACCTCTGCCAAGAATTTCCTGATCTGGAAGCCACTACAGCTTATAAAGCACAGAGGCTCTTCCCACCCTGGCTCTCTTCCTGCTCTGGATCTTCTGTCCTGAACCCTTTCCAGAGCTACTAGCTATCTCTTCTGTGAGAAGGCAGCAAACAGAGGGGCTGATGCTGCTTTACCGTAGCAGTACCTAAGAACATGGTAACTTACTGGTGGGAAGTGAGAAACGTGGGTTATGTCCTTGGCATGTGGGGGTTGTAGATCATATGGGAGCTAGCACCTCCAGCATCAGGCTATTTGAGTGGAGAGGCACGGGGTGGGGGAGGATAACCTATCAGCCCCTGCCCTTGTTTAGCTTTTCTATTAAATAAACAATAAAATCCGCACTGCATCACAAAGAGACCAGCAATAAACATGGCTGTAGCCTAGTATACATCTGGATAAATACATGGGGAGCTGCAATTCAAGAAATGCACATGGTTTTAATATTAACTCTTCATCCCTGAAATATTTAGGAAGTCACTGCAGCAATTCCATAGCCCAGTTGGACTAACTCTAGAACTGTCAGCAATCGTTAAGACAATGGCACAAAATGATTTTGCTAAACAAATTTGGCAATAACTGGCAGAGACATCCAGTCTGGGAATTCAGTGAACTGAAACCCAGAGTTTGTTGTAGCTATTACTGTATTACAGCTATACTCAATTATTTATCTTCCTGGAGTTCACTGAAGTGTTAAACTGCTGCCATTACAGGTTACTGAACCAGCCAGGAATTCTGTCTGTGCTGATGGGAACAGTGATGGTCCACATGCTGCAGTGACTCCATTAAACATATGCAGGGTAAGCAGTCAGCTGGCATGTGTGAGGCACAGGGCTGGCACATGTGGCCATTTCCATTCTTAGAGAGGCATAATACAAGCAAGGCCAATAGAAGGGTTTGGAAAACTGAGAAGAGAAAGGAAGAAAACATACCTCCAACCTGCAGCAGCTCTCCACTTCCTTTTCCATATCTGCGCACACTGTGCTCAAAAGCTTCTTTCAGAGTGGAGCCTTTTACCCTCACCAAATCAAAACGACCTCCAAATGGCAAAACAGACAGCAAATCTCCCACAGTAATGCTACCTGGGGGAATGAGACTTTAGGTTGACTTCTGTAAAGTTTACAACATTATTTTAGGCTGTTTAACAATACATTTTTGACAAAGAATGTGGCAAATACAGTTTAAGAAAATGAGGGCCAGGAGAGGTGAGAATCACATACATTGTCTCAGTCAAAGAACCTATGTCTTTATCATCCAGCAAGCATCAAGACTAATAAATCTGAGTTTGGTATAGCTGCATGTATTCAATATGCTTCAATGCTTCGTTTTTGATAATGCTGTCATTCAGCTTGTTATTTTACATACCGTTAGTGCTCTGTTCATCAATGGGTGACCGTATCCCACCTCCATTTAGGATGCACATTGAAACATGATTCCACGACTTTTTATCTGGACGTCCAATGTTCTCATAAAGCTACCAAAGGAAAATGTTTAAACTGATTTTTCATCTTCAGTTATTCTAGGTTCTGGAAATTCACAGCCAATACAATCTGAGACTTAAAAGAGACAGAAATGTTTTATATCTTCTTTGATATTACCTTCAGCCCCACTATAAAATACTTATTCATTAGGTCAGATTACCACGTCTCTTAAAACTGCAGTCTCAGAGCCAGCTGTGAGCTGCCCTCTATATGCAGGTTCACCCAAAGAATAAACTGCTCCTTACTCTGTACAGCAAGATTCATTACAGCCTGGCTTCTGCCAGATCTTCCTAGGGAGACACTAGGTGTCACAGTGTTGGAAAGCAGCAGAGCCTGTGCACTGACAGTTTGGAGCATTTCATCCACTAGGTCTGGGGTACCACTTAGATGTCATTGCCACCTGGAGCAGCAATGTCTTACCGCAGCATCACAGAGCAAATTTCCCATGTTACATTCCTGGAAACGGCACGCTTGGCTTGTACCATTCAGGTAAACACTAGTTTTTCCAATCTCTGTAGAATAATTCCCCAGATTTTTCTTCCATTTTTCCACTTCTTCTTTAATGCGCTCATCTATAAAGTAGTGTAAAAGTGCAAAATAAGCATCACATGTATCTCATATTAGTAACATTTCAGTGAATACAAAGCTTAGGAAAGACCCTGCTCTTCATGATTCTAAAACATCATACTCTCCCTAAAGGCTCTTCAAGCACCATGACGTCTACACTCACTTCAAAGCCTGGAAAGGGAGCAGGCAGGATGAGACAACCAAGTGAACAAGCTGTTCCTGTGCCACAGCAAGGTTGTCTCCTAACACTGAAAAGTATTTTTTGCCCAGTCCCTTTCTGAGCTCTGATTGACAGGGTTTGTAGCACCTACCCTTACAAGTGAGAGAATTTGTAACATACCAGTGAGCTTGGTCTATATTTGACATGGTATCTTTTCTTCTTCCTTCCTATTTATAGCTTCCTCCCCTTTAATGCAGCGTTGAAAGGAATACTAGCTCAAATACCAATGTCAGTAAATAAACTCCTCACAGAAATTCATTTCCTATGCACGTGTCCCCCAGATGCAAATCTAATTCTTTAAGAAAACAATACCAGATACAAAGATACTTGCATATACAGATAATGTCACCACTGCTTTGTATCAGCTGTTAGTTTTAAGCAGTTTGCCACGTAACTGTCAGCAACAGCAACATTTACGAAATGAGAGCACCCCTGTATCTGAATTTTTAGTCTTGCTGCCATCACAGAGAGAACGTAAAGTCTCTTTATATCACCTCATTCCATTCATGGATCACTGGTAATAACATAGACAATCAGAATATCTATGAACAAATAATTCTTAAATTATCTATTTCATAAATATTCAGGTAGAACCTAGAAAGTCTGAAAAAAAGACTTTTTAGCTTCATACCTAGAAAAAAGCTTCACACATGCAAATGCTGGACAACAAACGAAGACTTGAGAACCAGCCCTAAGTAATTACAGAGCCAACAAAAAGAAGGTAACAGAGCTTGGATGGCTATGAACAGAAAGCAGCAAACTTTCCTCCTCCCAGTTCTTTACATGCTTCAGAGCTGAAACAGTGAACACAATCAGTGTTGCAAAAAAGGAGTTGTGGGTTCGTGTATTTTATTTGCACATTGCCAGAGGGTTTTTTCTGGAACATTTCCAATTTCCTATATTGCCCTAAACTCTGTTTCGGAGAACCCAGCCTCTAGCAAAACAGAGTAAATTAGTTCTGAATCTTTTAAATCGTAATTACAGGGCTAGCTAAAACGGGCTCTACCAAATGGTAAGGTAGGGTATCATCTAAGCTCTTGCAAAAGGACTTTCAGTCATTTTAAACAGACAAAAACATACACTGAATTTGTGCATATTCAAAGGCCACTGCTCAGAAAAAGAAACAGAGGCAAACATGTACAATTGTAACACAGCCTGAACCCTACACACAAGAGAAGGAAGAAAGGTGGATTCTTCTTCAACACTGTACTGTGTATTTAACATAAAACCACTTGAACTGCAGTAGAGTGCCTCAGGCAAATTCAAAGGTCTGTTCACATACCTTCAGGAACACTGCTGTCCAGCAGAATGGGATTTCCAACTGCTTCAACTACATTTCCTTGCTTGTCAAATGTAACATTTAAGTAACCAAGATACTTTCCATAAGCGTAAGCTTGCACCACTGGCACCTTCCTCCCATCATCTGAGTCAACCATGAATGGGTATGGGCCAGCTGGCTGTTCAGTGGAGGGTGGGGTGCCTGCACAAAAGGAGCATGTAAAGCGGGTTTTCAGCTCATGTGACCTTCCAGGAATTGTCAGAATGATGTTTCAAATGTCTCTTGGCCTTAAAAACCCCAGATAGGACATTAAGCAGAAACGGCAATAAACGTACTGGATGACAAACGCACATTCAGTAACATAACATTCAGTTATGTTATTGCATAAGAGACAATGTTGTTTTCAGGACATGAGCTCTAAGAACTGCCACAGTGTTTTTTAAGTGGTGACAGCACACTTCTCCATGACATCATGTCACAACAGCAAAAACAGAACTTTTCATTCCAGTTACTGCAATCTAAATCTCTCAGTAATGCACATGTACCAGCCTCTGGCTGAGAAATATATTGTTCAGCCTTCACGCTACATTATTCAGCATCAGATAGAAAATGAGAATGTTAATAAAACATACATGGGTATTTTTCATTAGCATTACATTTATATGGTCATACATTTATAAATCTTATCAAGCTGCAAAGTTTGAAGGGTGATTAGATGTAGGATTTGGAAACAGGTGGATTAAAGGCATTTACAGAGCAAAGAGATCTCGGCTCAATCGTCATAGCCTACCACAGAATTTAGAAACCACACAGGGAAGGAAAGCAGCAACGAAAACTATACAGCTCTTATCTCCAGGGTACCACCGCTCTCCCTGTCACCTTGACGTTATTATCTGAGTAGTATCATTCCCTCCATTACTTCCTCAGTATTTCTACCCCACTGGCAGCAAAGACCAAGGCCAGGCAGCTCTGAGAGACACAGTGTGCTGCATGGCCCCGCTGCAGAGCCTCCACAAAGCCTGCTGCTCCTCCTGTCCCAAAGCCAGCAGCACTTCCCATCCCTGTGTCAGTGAAAGCCTGGGTGCCAGCACAGTGGAGGTATGGGAAAGGAGGCGTGGATCCAGAGGAAAGCAGGCTCTTCACTTCCACTGCTCACTGAACAAGTGGTTTCCTTCCATTTACAGTTGTTTATATAACATGAAAACCTGGAATAAGCAAGCAGGACAAACATTCCTCCTAGAACTACAATTCCTATTTCTCTCTAGTCCCTCCTCTTCTCCAGGGAGAGAAGCTGCAACAAAATACAAGCTGAACCAAGTTTACCAGAGAACTAGTTTTTCTACTTCCAGCTGGGCCAACACAGCTGGTTTCCTGGTGGTGCCTCCTCACTATTTGATATTTATTTTGGGAAGAATTTAAGAAATTCTGTAGCTAATGAAAACCCTGCAGGATTTACCCATGCAAAGTGGCTTTGGGTTTCTTTGGAACTGAAAGAGAATCGGTTCTGATCTCTTGCCTTTGTGTAGCCTTCAAATGAACAGAGCATTAGCAAGAGAAATCTATGCTTTCTGGTCATCGTTTTAGTTCACATCAGCTGTGCACGGTTACATGCTTATTCATTTCTTGCTTCCTAAAGAAATGCTTTCTGATACTTTCTTGAAGGATTAATTATCACTATGACATTACTCCATTGTAAGAGCAGATGTGCTCCTTCTGAAATGAAATGACATTTCAGCGCTTCTTATCCCCAGAGAAAACAGCCCTAGACCCATGCGCACATCTCTGTCAAAGTGTGAGATGCTGTTTCATTACAAATGCACAAGTTCATACTGAGTAACTGAAGAACCTGTAACATTTTCCTGTTTTCTTCCCCTGTTTTAGCCAACACACTGTGTTCTCAGAAAATCTTTTCTGGTGAAAAGTAGAAATTAATATGCTTCAGCCTAAAACTACTGTTACTGTTTGAATCAGTTCTACATACCCAAAACACACCTGAAAAATTCAAGGCAACATTTGCCACATAATCTGTGGATAAACCAAAGACTTCCAAATGTCTCAGAGACAGACAGGTTGGACTAGTCTGAGATTAGGCCCTTATATTAAGACATCCCTATGGAGATGTCTGCCATGGGCAGTTTGTCTCTCAACTCCCATGACAGCCAGAGATTCAGCTGACCAGCTGGTTTCTCTCCTCTTAGTCTGAGCCAAAACACTCTCCCAGATTCTCTTGCCAGTTATTGATCTAACATCTCTTGATTTAAATGAGAGCTTATAGGCTTAATGTACACATAGAAATACACACAAAATGTAGATGTTTACTCTACAGTCAAATCACCTCCACAGATGTGGCTGTGTCCTTACTGGCTGATAGCTTTGACTTAGAAGGGAAAGGTTCACAAATATACTCGTGGTGTTCCTGGATGGATTAGCAAGTGCAGTTTCAAATGGGGAGAGGTTGAACAACTTGATCTAGTTTACTTGGACAATAGAGTACTCTCTGGGATGACAAAAGATGTTCATGTGAACTCCTGAAGACATAGACAGGATATGAAATTGGTACCGCAACTCCTGGAGCACTTCAGATCATGATTCCCAATTGTGAACAGTGGCATCTCTTTGGATCATGTCCAGTAAGCCATTTTGACTTAAGACATTTTTGCCCCCTTTGATGAAGGCAGACTTGAGTGCAGCCTCTCTACAGGCTTGTCCATTCTTCCCTCACCATTCACTCTCAGTCACTCTTGGAGACAAGACATTGGGATGGATGGTCCTGTTGTCTGTTCCAGCTTGACCACTTCTCTGCTGCACCCCTATGCTAAGTGTTTGCAGCCTCTGACTTGTAGGTAGGTGTGTAAATGCTCTGTGGCTCCAGTTTAGTAATCAGTTATTCCTTGAGGCCAAATTAAAGAGATAATCCAAACTGTTTAATGTGTATCTGTAGCATGAAACTGTTTAACAGGCGGGATGGTAAAATGTGAGAGCCTAAATGAGACAAAAAGGCATGAGAAAGTGAGAAGACATGAGTAGAGAGAGGATGAAGTGGACAGTGCAAAACCTTTAAGCGTTTAAATTCCTAAGGTACACAGTGCTATCCTGGTGACTAGAGCACAAGGGAAATTTCATGGAAAATTACAGAAAATTCTTGTTATATTCTCAACCAGTTAATTTTACGAGCTAAATTTAATGAGCTATCTTTGATGGTTTATGAAGCCCAGCCTTTCTTTAACTTGTGTCCTTACATGTGGGGTCAGGGAAGGAAGCAGCACTGGAGAAGCTGCTGGTGGCAGGTTTTGCCCTAAAGCAGCATTGCTGTGGAAGAAATCAGATCAACAGCATTCACCTCTGGAATGGATGTCTATGTCTGAAACAATGAATAAATAATAAAAGTAGGATTGAAAAAGACAGAAAACTCTGGAAGATTTTTTTAATGTCAGGGCTAATGGAGACCTATGAATCAGATTCTACAGCAAATCAACATCAGTATCACTTTTGAAGCCTTACATGATTCATTTTTTTTTTTTTTGCTAACACACACAAGTTTAAATGTAAACATCTTATTTACTCCTTTGTAGTATGGACTTCAAACAGATACAGTATGTTTGGCAGTAATTTACTAGTATTACTACCTCTCTCTGTCCTGCTTTGCACAGGTCATCTTGAACATCCACAGCATTAAGGAACCTTTCAGTGAGTTAGGGTACTGCTTACCTACAGACTGTTTTAAAATCAGTTTCTTCCATGGAAACTATGGATAGATACCAGCTATGGATCTGTCCCAGTACAGCCAGCAGTAAGCTGTATTTGTGAAAGAGAAACAGTTTTAGCTTTGCTTTAGAAGCAACATTTTCATAAGAAGTTAAATACCTGTATAGAGAAATGTGTTTGTATGTCCTCCAATTACAACATCCACTCCTTTCACTTTTTGGGCAATATTTTTGTCCACAGTAAAACCAGAATGTCCCAGTGCAATTATTTTGTTCACTCCCAGAGCAGTAAGTTCATTCACTTGTACTTGCAATGCTTCAATTTCATCTTCAAAGATAACATCATCCCCTTAAAACAAACAAACAAACAGACAAACAGACAAACATAAATATATTATTACAAAGTACTTTAATTACCAGTTTAAGCAAACAAAAGCCTAGTTTATATCTGGTGCTATTTTGTACAATTAATGGCACTTTGAGTATCAGTAGCTTTCAAATGCTGTTAGTTGGTCCAAGCTCCTGCTCCAGTTCTCCAGTCTCTCAGGAGCACCTTTGTGCTTAGACTAAAACAACATTCCTTCACTAAGCTGTATGTACTTGCCTATACTAACCAAGTTGTAACTCCATTAAAAAATACCAGTGACATCAATTGTGGATCAAAAATTGAGCGGGTTTTGTTATTTAACTAGAGAAAGGAAACTAAATACGTGTTTGAGCATAAACACTTGCACTATAAAGCATTTTTTCCTTCCTATATTATCCTTCCTTGAGGTCATCTATCTTCTCCTGAGTTAAATATCTCTTTTTACTCCACACCCATCTTGTTCTTTCCCTCCCTCTCCCCCCTGAGGCTTAAAGAGTAGCTTCTTCAAAGTGCAAACTCTGAACTGTCTTTTTACACCGATTATCTCACCTAATGCGAACCACTCTCAGCAAAATCAATACAGCACAGCACACAGCTGAGCTACCATCCTGAAATGAGAACATAAAGAGTGGAGTGTCTGGAAAGAAGAAACCTCTTTTGGACCACAATGCTGGGAAACTCAGTCTTTCTGCAAGGTTTCTGTGCCTGCTGAAGTTATTCTAACATGACAAACAGTTACATGAGTGCTAGATAAACATGCACTTTTATCCTGAGCACAGTGCTTTGGGTTGCGCAAAAGGACTGACTATGTAGGAGACTAATTTCTTTGACAAAGTTTTAAGAATGGAGTTTAAGAACAGTCAGTCAACAAACTGTAATCCTAAACTTACCAGTGAAGACAACCGAGAAACATTTCTACCAATTCAGCCTCTACCTAATTCCTCTCCTTCCTGCTGAGTTTTTGATCAAACCATTTTGAAATATACTTTTTAAGTCAAAAGATTTACATTATGTCATAACAAAGGGAGGAGTGAGACGAATTCACAATCCAGTGCAAAATGTCTCAGGAAATGAAGAGGAAGCAGCTACAATGGAAGAGATAAAAGAGGGTTACATAAATTGGTTCACCACCACACCCATTGAATAGTTCTGTTACTGCCAGAGGGAATCTCTGTACTGCACATTGCAGACTGAATCGTGCAGCGCATCCCCACATTTTCTTCCTGCAGACCTCTTCTTAAAAATCAAAGAGTCATAAGTTAATTGAGGTTGGAAGGGACCTCCGGGGGCCATCTACTCCAAAACCCACTCAAAGCAGGAACTCAAAGCCAAATAAGGATGCCCAAATGGGTCTGGTCCCAGCAAGCTGAAATTCCACAGCCTCTGTGGCCAACCTGCTTCATGGCTTAACTGCTCTTACCGTGACAAATTTTTTCCTTACGTCCCACCATAATTTCCTGTTTTACTACATGAGCCCATTGTTTTTTGTCCTTTCTCTGAGTCCCTCTGGGATGAGTTTGTCCCCATCTTCTCTATAAACCCCCTCTTAAGACAGTGGAAAATTGCACTTAGTTCAACTTTAGCCTTATTCTCCCTGAAGGAAGACACTGACTTCAGGCCCTCTTTGTACATCCTTGTGCTTGACAGAAACTGGGCCTGATACAGAGCTACTGGCAAAAGAAGAAGCCTAAGAAATGCTCCTTGAGCCTAGGCCTTTCACATACTCATCTTACCATCCATGGACCAGCTACAATGGTGTTGCATACCACAATGTGAGGACCAGTTCTGTAAAGAAAACAGGGCTCTCTACATGAAGAGCAAAAGTGAGCCTGCTGACCAGCTGTGCTAGCATCCAGTTGCCTGCAGGCTAACTTCTCCCATGCCAGGTGGTCCATGATAACCGAGCTCTGCCCACCAGCACCAGCTGTGTTAGCCCTCTACGTCGCTGCGGCCTACAATACACTGAAGACATACTGTTATTAATCTTCAACCCATACTGAACCAAGCAAACTTTTACAATGAAGGTTAAAACAAGGCTTGTCCTGTGCCAATAAATCCATCCCTCTCCCAGGACTGTTATAGCAGGGCACAGGCAGCCACCAGCACCACCAATCACACAGGCAGCCACACCTCCAAACCCACCCATCCAGCAACTGCCCACTGCCCACCTTGACCTCAGAAAGGGGTTCCTAAAGAGGCTTCTTGCACCTCCTCCCCCCAACCCAGTCCTCATACAGCTTTGTATTCTAGTCATCCAAGCACTTCATCTAATAGGGTTGAAATGGGCCAGCAGGTACAAAAGTCATACAGCAGGAGACTGTAAGAGCAATTACAGAGTGCTCACTTCTTCATGAAACCAGGCAAAAAGCAGTATGTGGCTTAGCACCCACCTGCATATATTTCAAAACAATCTGAATTGAAATAAGTGTTTATTTAAGAGTTAGTTATTGCTCATGCCTGTATTTCACTTCTGTTTCCAGGTATTAAACTGATGTGACATCCTCTTCTCTTTTTAGATGGTGCAGAGTTTCAGGTAAAACATCCAGACTGCTCTAAATGAACAAGGAAAAAGAACTGCCTGCATGTTAAAAATATTATGCAAGCTAGCCAGAAGAAAGTGGAATACATGGAATTTAAAATTCCATTTTAGAAAACTCTGCCAAGTTGATAGTTTTAGTAAATATTTTGCTGCCTGTCGGGTTACAGAGTAAGCAGCTTTGAGCTTCTACCTCACATGAAAATAAAGCGGACAAAATGAGATATATTATTTCACAGCACCAAACATGTATGTAGCATCTCTCAGGACAGATAAAGACATTACCATTTTGTGTGATGTTTGCAACACCATTGCAGAACTAAAGCAAGTGAGTTGGTACCATCAAATACTAGAAAGATGCTCTTAGGATTACTAGTGCAAAACAAGTACATAGACAACTCTGTCTATGTGCCAAGTTATAGACAACACTTGGAGGATGTGGAAAAACTGGCTGAGATAGTTGAAGGAAGAACTTCAGAAAACTGCCAATTGGCTGTAACCTATAAATTTTGCTAAGAGCTCCCCATCCCTGTGGTTTCTGAACAACAAAGAGTAACAGTACCTGCAGCAAAGATTAACTGTTCCTTCACAATGGAACCACTGAGACTTAGGGACTTCATACTCTGTTCAAGTATGCTGATAGCCATTTTAAGCAAACTATGAAAGTACAAACTGCAATTTCATGACAGCATCAAAGTTATTGGGAATTGACAGCAGAATAAAACATACACACAAAAAGATTTCCATGGAAAATGGTCATGTAGGAATTCACATTTCAGCATTTTCGTACTTCCTATTTGCCTTGAGAATGCCCTAAGAGCGTACAGCATGCCAAAGCAACTGCTGCAGAGTCTGAGAAAACAGAATCATCTGGAAGAAGTGTGTAGAGATAAGCATGGTGCTGAATTTAAAATGTGCAACATGTCTTATTCATTGAATTAAGAAATTAGGTTGACGATTATTTAGCCACTGACCCGCCTCTGCCATGATTTTAGCAGTCTGAAGGATTGCTAGGTCACAGAGGATATACAGTCACTGAGCTATATGAACACATCCTGAATTCACATTTTCAAAGCTTCCAAATGTTCCTCCACACACTGAGAAAGCAGAGCAGGAAACTGTAAAAACTCGGATCACTATAAATGTTGCTGTTAGAATTTGCTCTGCTCATTGCTCAATTACACTGTGGGATATACTTAGCTTAGGGCTGCCCCAGGGAACTAACAGTTAGGGAACTAACCAGCCTTCCCTTCTAACACTGTTTTTAATAGTTGTGGTATCTGTTATAGCATCTCAGCATACTGAGGCATTCAGTATGATGTCTAAAGGTTACTGGAAGTGTAGTTAAATGCTTCAGAGGATCATTTCAACGCTATCTGGATTCTTCTCTAGTAAATTTATTTGCAAGAGAGTTAAGTTGATGACCTCACCACAGCAATGGAGTTGTTTGAGAGAAGAGTTGAGATCTGGCTTATTAATTCCTAATGAAGAAGAACACTGATTGTGTTCAAACTTAGGCTGATGTCAGGTGACACCTACCCTCAAGTATTTCACCCCTCAAGAACTTCACCTCAAGCACAGAAAATACAGATCTATTTCCTTTTTTGTTAGCGGAAGAAAAGAAAGGGCTCAAAAAACACATCACTGTAAAATAGAAGTGAGATATAGAAGTCTATTCTGACCTCAGACATCTACTTCCCGATACTTTAAACATACAGAATAGGAATCAAAAAGCACAGAAGAAAGAGTTTTATGTTCTAGTATTTCCTCAAGGTATGAAATATTCCTTTTCTTAAAAAAAGCTATGCATTACTTCTTTTTTACTAAATGATGGAAAGAGAAGTAATAATGTGAAGTCCTTTTTCAGTGTGGAAACTGCTTTAAACCAGTGCTTGGGGCATCCCTCCTGCAAAAAACAGGGAAGAGAGTCTGATTTTGTTGGGGGGGAGGAGGTGCAGGGGGCTGAGCTTTGGGCAGGCAATGACTCAGATCTCCTACAGCTGATTTAAATGTGTTTCTCATTCCAGTCGACCATTTTCTTTTACTTAAAAAACCAACCTCAAGAAACCAAAACCCCCTCAATGTTGGAAAAAACAGTCAGAAATTGAGAAGCCTTTTCCTCATCAATTCTAATTTTACTCATGAATGAAGCAATTGTGGTAAAAGCTGAATGGGTGTTCCTTCTGTAGTCTAATTTCTGGAAATATTTGAGAGAATAAAAACATCTTGGGCAACTTCTGCTTCAAAAATACACAGGAAGCTCTCCTTGCCTTTACGAGGGCTTGAGCTTGGAGGCATCCAAGATCACAATTTCAACACACAGAGAAAAGCCTTGGTTTGAGCACGTTTCACTGTAAAGGTAAGCTTTAACATTTGCTTAGATGCATAAATAACAATATAAAAGAATATAAATCTTAAAACCCAACAACAATAGAAGCACCCCCCAGCTCTTCTGCAATCTCACTGACCCTTTTAGTATTCTTGGATAATTCAGTGACACGATATAATTCAGGTCTGTATGAAAATTACTTTTAATGTTAACAAGCCTTCTCCACTTTGAAAAACAGGCAGCTACAGAGTTGAATAATACAAGTAAGTACTGATACACCTTCTCACTTTTCAGCTGAAAATATTAATCTTTGGATTCAAAAAAGTGGGCAAGTAATAAAATAGTAACAAAGGACATAAACTTATATACTAAAGAAAACATACCTGGCTGTGAAAGAAAAGAAGTCTCCTTTGTAGTGTAGCCAACAATTCCTACTGGTTCTGAGTCGACATGTACTATTTTAAAAGGACTAACATATTTCATCATTTCGTTCCCTAATGTCGTTTTCCCCTTGATGTTGGCACTCAAAACAGTAAAACTGGCATTTTTAAGGAAAGGATCCAATAATCCACTCACACCTTCATCGAACTCATGGTTCCCCAAAGCCTGTGAAAAGCAAGAAGAAAATGTAAGACCCTACCTCCTATGTTCAGTCTAAATGCTCTCATAAATTATATACAAAGGTATGTATGAGAAAACGAAGTCTATACTCTTGGGAATAAAACCCTATCTTGTCTAAAACAGCACATCCTTGTTTCTCATGAACACAGAAATGTTATTTTTGTCTTTCCGAGGTTTAGGTTTTTGCTTTTCAGACTGTTCTATCAATACAGATTTAACAGTCAAAACCTACGTAAATAAGATCTGCAATCACATGCCAAACCAAAACCAGCTGTTTTTTCATCCTGTAACTGCAAGAAAGAGGATTAGCAAAAACCAAAGAAGAAAAGATGTATTTTGTGTACGGAAAATATGTTGCTTAAAAAATTACTAAAGAACATGTTAAAAGCCAATGACAGTATTTGTTATCTTTAAATAAAATATGCATTCTAAGAGATTGTGCCTGGAATACAGGTTTTTAAACACATTTAGTTCACATTTAGTAGAAGTTCTTGTGCACTTTAACATGTTACAAGAACATACCATTTTCTAGACATCATCAATATAATTTCCTACTGGAAGTTCTAACGTTTATCAATTAAGAGAATCTCCACAGACAATGCATAGTACAGGTGTGTGCACACATGCAGGTGTGTTTACTGTGAGGGTGGAGAGGCACTGGCACAGGTTGGCCAGGGAAGCTGTGGATGTCCCATCACTGACAGTGTTCAAGGCCAGGTTGAAAGGGGCTTTGAACAACCTGGTCTAGGGGGAGGTGCCCCTGCCCATGGCAGGGGGGTTGGAACTACATGATCTTTAAGTTCCCTTCCAACCCAAACCATTCCATGACTCTCTGATTCTATGATAACACTATCACAGAAACTATGATATCTAAACTAAAACTATCACACAAAACAAGCAGTCCAGCTTATCAATTAGCAATGTAATACCAACAAGATGAGAATGTTTATTGTAGGTTGGTTGCCTAATTTAACAAAAATGGACTTGCTTTAAAGACCATAAAACTTTCTTCTACCCACCCCTTTTTCATGCTCAGCCTAACATGCCACATGCCTGTGCCTCCAAGTAACCAGCAAAACATCCATAGATGGAAACTTTGCTGAAGCATGATATATACAAGAACCTTGTAGCATATTTAGGTGTTAGTGAAAGAGAAGAAACAGCTACAGAAACCTAGTCATAGTGTAACCTGGGACAAGTTTTCAGGTGGCAGTTAGAGCAAAGCATGAAAGAAGCACTAAAGCCATCAGACCAACTCTTCTAGACAAATGTGTGCTTATAATTTCATTCTGAAGATTAACCAGGGACAGTCACATTCATCATCTGAAAAGACTTATGCACCTCTCTGCACGACTCTGATAAACAACTTCTATGTGCTTATTCCAGCTTTTATTTCCCAGACAGGTTATATTAACCCTGGTCATGTTCCAACCTGAGCAGGACCACTAGAGGCATGGAAGCTCAGTATTTCAGTCAAATGACTGGCAGTCTTGCTTTTGGAGGAGGCAAAGACCCCTGACTCTTCTGATCCCCACAGGCAGGTAGTCAACAGCCCTATGGAAAAGTCAGGATATCAGCAGTAACTTCGGCATCACTGGCAACCAACTGCTCCTGCTGATGCCAGTGAGAACCCTACTCACTCCCCAGGAAAGGAGTCAAATTGTTTGCATGATACTGCAGCACTTTTAAAAAAGAACCAAGAACTGTCCTTAGGAAAATCCTGACCTGGGAAGCCACAGTGCAGTCCAACTATATCACCTTTCTAACCCTGTTCTAACTGCAATCTAACTTGCTGTAAAAAGTAATGTAAAAGAGAATAACACTTTAAGGAAACTCATTTTGATTCCTTCATCAGTTCGATGCTGACTGATGTTATGAAAATACGTCCATAGACTGGTGAAGCATCTCAGAATGTAACAAGCTATTTCCTTTTGGCTGATGCATGTGCCTTCTGTTTATCCTAAACACGCAATTACACCCTTCCCCCCTCTCTCCCCCCCAAAGGTTGCAAATGAAATAAGTTGAATTGCATGTAACTGCCATTAGCTTGTTGTGGAAAAAAAAAAAAACCCAACAACCCACAAACAACAAAACCAACCAACTACTTATGAAACCTTGTTTCTCTTGGCTTTGTATCTTGCATTTGGATTATTTCATGTCCATTAGGATACAAGCTTTGATCAAAACTTTTCCCATGGTGTGGGTGGTTACAAAGTCTCTTGTTCATGAGAAATCACTGGTGGCTAATAATACGGTCTTATATTTGATGCAACTTGTCCTCTGGGGAGGAGGATGTGTAACATTCTGGGTTCCTGTACTCTGTGTAACCACCCTTATGCCCAGAGCTTCTAGGATGGTGTACCTGTGCAATATCCCTTCACCAAATCTGAATCCATTGGCCAGCTTAAGTGTTAAGTCACAAGGAGGAATAAACAGACATGTTTAGGCACACAGCACGTGATCCTATAATCCCCCTTTTCACAAGAAACCAGTTAAAAAATATTTCAAAATCAGAACAAAAATTAACAGAAGGATGGAACTTAAAAGTAAAACCAGAAGACTTCCATCATCCCTCCAATTATTTGCAGTACTTGATTTTGATGTTAATTACACCAAAAAGCAAGGCTAGTGCCAAGAAAATTTGGAAGGCAAAACCTCACTAAACAAGACAAAACAGGCTTGAGGTGAGAAAGGGCAGAAATGAGAAAATAGCTAACCTAAAAGGAAATTCATCCCATTTGTGGAATAAACCTCTAACACTGACAGGCTGTCCTAAGTCCTGCTACAGCTCCTGCCCCCATCCTGTAACTACTTCCATGACTCACATTCCCTCCTTCATCCTGTTAGTAATCCTACTCCTGTATCTTGCTTCTAACCATTTCAGTAATCCCCACCCCTTCTGCTAGAGATACGACTTCCCAAATTTTGCTTAAAGAAACACTAGCTCACTCTTCTGCAGCGTGGCTCTTACCTGGCCCCCGCACCCACCCGGCCACATCCCCACTGCATGGTGCTCACAGTCCATGGACAGAAGAGTTGTAAAGGGTGTCACAGCACTGCCCAACACTTGGCATCTGTCCTCAGGCTCTTTGGTAGCGGAGGTCCTGAGTACCTGTAGCTTCTCAGTCTTTCCTGTCCCCTTCTATGCAGTGACAACATTCAAATTATAATACGCAGTACCTCCACAGAGAACAAGTGGTTGACTGCTTTGCCTAAGGCATAAGTGTTCAGTACAAGCCTCTGGCTATTCAGTATGGTGTGGAATTATTTTTTAATCTTATTCTGATGAAAAAGCTTATGGGATCTCCTGAACAGTCAGTGCCTGCTTCCTACGTAAAGCATTTCTAAAACTGGGCACAAGCTCAATATTGTTGATTTTGCCCATTAGAATTTCTTCTTGTGATATGATCAGGAACTGTATGAGCTCCCAGCCCGCCCATAGACCAGTTAAACCAGCAAATGTGTGGCTGAGGAGTGACAGTCAGCAGCAAGCTTTGGGAAGAAAGGTAGGAAAAACCACCTGGAGCTATTTCTGCACTGCACAATCCCAAAGGGCTCCCCATGAGAATGAATCCTAAATGCACACACACCACTGGGAGAAAAAGCCTGTTAGTTTTATGATTAGGAAACCATTTGTTAAGACACAGGAACAGGGAGCAGTGTCCTTCACAGACCTGTCTGTCTGGTATGAAGTGTGTTTAGCCCAGGAGAGTTTACTGGGGCATCTCTTCCCTTCCACAACTCTTCTGAGGCAGAGGGAAGCAACGAGTGAAGCCATTTTTACCTGGGAAAGAGCAGGATTTTCCAGAGAAAGCAAAAAAGATGAAGAGGAGCAGATGCGATATGCTCAGAAGATTTTTTTCCTCAAGCTGTCAGTTGGAATGAGATAACAATTTAGTCATCCTTAAACATAACTTCAATCTCTCTCCTCCTTTCTGAGGTTGTATGCAAGCAAAATAACCCACAATAATTCTTTATGTATTAGCAGGCAAAAGATTTAAGGACATGGATTGACATCCCCCAATCTCAGCCTCAAATTCTTCTACCTTTCTCTCAGCACTCAGACAACCAAAAGCGACAGAGTAAAAATACAGAACTGGTGCAGCCTCAGACAGCTTCCTCAAAGGTGCACTGTTCCAGTCCCTGGACCACACGCATCCATCCCCTTACACCCTGTCAAGACCACAGCTCTGGTGGGATTGCACACGACCAGGGTGGGACTGATGAAAACTAACAGTCCTCACCCTTTCCAACAGCATTGCCAACATGCACCATCTAACCCTTCTCGCAGGGCAGGCTGCAAGCCTCTGCCGCGGTTACCCTCTTCCTCGCAGGCCAGGCGCCTTCACCAAAGATTCCACGCTTCTACCGATTCCTCTCCCCAGCTCCTTCCAAGCCCCTGCCTCTCCCAAGGGGAGCTCTTCCACGGCATGCCTGCCTTTTCCTCTCTGTAGCCCTGGCACCAGCTCCCTGTTTCTGGCTGCCCGCGGGACTGCCAGCTCCTGACTCCATTCGGTCGGGTGCCAGTCACCTGGCACATCGCTTCTTTTCTCCTTCCTTACCCCTGGCCGATGCTGACTACGATTTTAGCGAGACCTACAAACTTCTCTGAGGCAACGCTACGCACTCCAGGAGGCGTCAGTGCAAGGGCTGGAAAAGGAAACACAGACCCAGCACCCAAGACGGGGAAGACCCACACCACTACCCCCGGCCCTCTTTACCATGGCGTCGTAGCGCAGGAGGTTCATGAAGTGGACCGCCTCCCAGCCCTTGAAGCGGGAGAACCACACCGTGCCCTGGTACTGGTCCCCGGCGTCCAGCAGCAACACGTTACGGTGCGCGGCCCGCTCCGCCGCCACCAGCGCCGCTCGCCGCGCCACGCCGCCGAAGCAGCCGGCCGCCCGCTCCGCGCCCGCGCAGCCCCGCGCTCCCGCGCCCTGCGCCTCCACGCGCCCGTGGACATCGTTGGTGTGCAGCAGGGTCAGCCGCAGCTCCGCCGCCGCGCACAGCACCGCCGCCGCGCACAGGCACAGCGCGCCCGCCCGCCCCGCCATGCCGCGGGCACTCCGCTCCGCGGGGCCGGTACAAAATGTGGCAGCGGCGGGGAGGGCTGGCGGGGAACCCGCGCAGGTTGCGCGCCGCCCCGCGGAGCCTCGAGCCGCGACCCGCGACCCGCCCGCAGCGGAGGTGCTGACCGCCCGTGTGGCGCGGAAGCCGCAGGTGCTCCGCGTCTGCTGGGCGTGAGCGAAGGGAGCGGAGCGGCCGCCCGCGACGGCCGGGCTCGCTTTCCGCCGCGCCTCCGTTTGCTGCCTGCTGGGGCTTGGGGATCGCTCAGCTCCGGGGCCTGCCCTGCCCCGTCCTCCCTCTGCCGTCCCTCAGCACGGCACAGCAGGGGCTGCACGGAGATGGGCTCCAGCCCGCTGCTGGAGGTCAGAGATGCGAATTCAGCCAGCAACAGGACAAACTCCAATGCTTACAGGGAGCCTTGGTGAATGTTTAGTACACTGAGTTTCCAAATCCTCACATGAAAATGCTTGTTTTCAACCTCTCTTCTTTTTCTCCAACAATGTTTAAAATACAGAGTGCTATTTCAGCCCTAAAAAGAGGTATGCTACTTTTAAGGTGGATTTAATTATAGCTCTACTGTTCTTAGTGTAGATCCTTGAATTGCTTTCAAGATTTTCCTTCTTTGGTAAAATACTAAGCTTTTGTGGTTTGGCACATGCATGCTGAAGAGGAGACCCACTGATGCCTTAAATATACAACCCAACAGGTGTACAGCATGGGGTGATGGCCCAGCTCTCAGCAACTCAGACTGATTGTTGGCCCCACTTGCTCCTTTAAAGTCACACACCCACTGTGTGGGTCCACATCTACCACTGTTAAATGATAAAATTACCTGGAGAAAGGGATTTTTCAAAGTTAGGCTTCACAGTGCTGTAACTGCCGTATACCTTCTTGCAACCTTTGGAGAACTGCACATTGTAAGCAGTGTCTGGTTGGCTTTTCTTAAAACCAGAAGTTTCACCACTGCGTAGAGAAGTGACCGTTTCTTACAGCATTACAGGAGCTGTATGAGTTGCTGTCTCCTTTCCACCAGATGAAGTCATGCCCTGGTTTCCTGGGCACCCAAAGTCCACGTGATGGAATCTGAACTCATTTGGTCTGTTTGTTTCCTCACATGGCTGGAAAGTGAATGAACCTGTATTTCGTTCCACGATGGCTATGCTCCACTGTCCCTGTACTCACATACGTGACTTGAATTAAACCAGCTGTGAGGTATCTTCTCATTTCCTTGGATGACTGTGCTGTGCACTGCCTACCCCATCTCTGGGGAATCCCTCATTGCATGAGCTTTGCCAGCAAAATCTGGAGTTGTGCTTCCTCTCCTCCTCTGCACATCCCCTTTGGTTGCTCTTCCCTCCTCTGCTGGCCTATGCCAATGACCCACCTGGGATTCAGTTCAAAGCCAAGACACATTTAGGTGTCCACAAGCAGGTGCCTATATGTGCTCTAATGTGCTCACCTTTTCACTGTAGCCAATCAAACCCCTGTTGGGACAGTCACTACCACTTAGTGAGTCATCAGGTCCGTAAAGTAGACACATCAGCTGGGACTCATCACCTGAACAAAGATGCTGGTGCTGTTTGGTGGTCTCCGAGTCTCCCTCCAGAAAGGAGAATCTTGTGTTGTATCTGCTAGCCTCATGTGGCTGTCTTGGATGTCTGAATGTCTCTTTAGGAACAACTGAGTGTATCGTGCCATGGCCAGAGCAACCATAGGGTTGCTTTTTGGGGTGTATTCCCTGTACAGACTAGATCTCCATCGACTTTACAAGTTTAAACAGCTCACCATGTGTAGAAAATAAACACCAGTCCTTAGTTCAGTCACACCATTTCATCCAGATCCAGTGGCTCTGTGCTGAGCCTGCTAGACAAATAGCAACACCAGCATTACCAAGTGGTCCAAACCTGCTAGGAAGTCAGCTGTGCAAGAAACAAAGAGAACTCTGGACAGCTGGTCTGCTTCTGGACAGCCAAGCTTGCACGCATGTGTGCACCAAGCACCATTTATGCCTTTGGCATCTGCCTGGCTTTGTCCTCTTTCCTCATCAACCACTGTTCCCAGCCACAACATTTCTAAACAGATGCTGGTTCTGCTCACCGCAGCTCTGTGCAAACACAGAAAGACAGCAAAAACCCCAAGCAAGCAGAATGTACTTGCATACCCAGTATTGTCTTTGGCTTATAAAGCACAAACCCACACCAAAATCCACTGAGCTGCTTATGCCTGGGACAGGCATGCTTTAGTCTGGTCCAGGAGAGTATATCAGAAACAGCCTGGGCTGTCCTGAAGAGGCACTGCACCTCGTGTGGCAGAGATGGACAATGGAGAACTTGGGGGCCAGAGGGGCCACTCAGACTCTTGTGCCTGCTGGTCTTGGCTGTTTATGATGTCTTCCTTATTAAGCTTCTCAGTCTGATTCTGCAAAAACCTCATCTCATGTAACATTCATTTACAAGTTGATCAGACACATAAATAAGCATCCTCTTGCTGTGCTTAGAGCTCTCACAATAGTGCCTTTGCCCTGGGAAGCAGTTTCCTGGCTGTTTATGGCAAGAAGAGGGAGATTATGTGGAACCAACCTTGTGCTAAAAGTTCTGCTCCAGAACCATGCTGGGATGCCCACAGCACGGATATCCAAGCCCAGGAATGTGCTATTAAAACAGGATGTCCACTTGATACCTTATCTACCTGGTGTGACTGTAGCCTCTCCAGCCAACCACTGGTGTTTTCTGGAAAAGCATAACATTGTGAAAATGCACAGAAATATACTTGAGTGCTGGAACTGAAGCTAGAGAAGACAAGAAAGCGTGTGTCTAACAAGTCTATGTTGAAGAGGGTGAGCTAGAGAGGAAAAAAGTGCTTCATGCATAACTTAATTCACTTCTTTCTTCCTCCCCTTCTGCTCCTCTGAAAGAAGTGATTGGGCCGTGCTCCAGGATGTCAGTGGTACATCCTGTAACACTGGAGATCAGTCTTTGTATTCAGCACTGGCATGTGTCTCAGGAAGGCTCCCTCAAAAGCTGTCACACAGGACTGGGCAGAAATGTTGCAAACCGTTTGTTGGGCAAGGGTAAATTCCACAGCCAGCCAGCAGTACTTTGAGAGACCATGGGCATTACCTCTCCTTCCTTCTAGGAACTGGATTGCTCTGTATTGTCCCCCTGTTACTGTACAGGCAGCAAGCTCTTGATCTTACTCTGGAAGCCAGCATAGGACAAAGAATAATGAATCTGTCTTGACTTTTGGGATTAAATCTTACTAGAAGTAATTTCTGGAGCTTCTGCAGATGCCTTCCAAAAGGCTTCTTTTGTCACTGTATTTCTTCCTGACATCACTGTCACAGGGACCAGCAGCTCACATCAGGCATTACAACATAGTTGGTTTCAAAATACCCTGTAATAGGCCAAGAATAGTCCAATCAGCTCCACTTCTAGAGGAACTCAGGGCAGTGAGGCCAAGGGAGCCATCTCTTCAGAGACTGGCTCTGAGAAGACTAAGAACTGGCACAGCCTCTAGCAGCCAGCTGGGTAAATGTCTCACATAGGTGGAATTTCTCATGCTCTGCCACAAGCATTCCAGGGTGGTCTGGCTCAAAAGCCAACTGAGCTGCTAGCAGTAGTGGTTCCTGGCATTTCCCTGCTTGGAGGTGTTACAGGAATAACCAGGCTTCCCTCTTCAGCCTTCACATAGAAAGGGGCTTTCTCTGCTGTCTTTCAGCTGTATGATTTATAGAGTCTAAACTGAGGTCAGCCGCTTCTTCCCTAAGAGTGAGAACCTAGAAACAATGAACTGTTTCAGCAAACTTCAGAAGACTGCCAGTGGTATAAACAATGTCACTGGCTTCTCGTATAGCTCATCACCTCCATGGATGGCTTACTTTTGCCTTAGCTCACATAATCTCTGAGACATGCTGTCGTTGCTTTTCCAGGGCTGAACAAGACTCACTTCCTCCTTGAGTAGACTTCCATGATTGTGGCAGCGGTCACTTAGGTGAACCTTAGAGGACAGAACAACCCCCCATGCTGTTCCTTCCCTCAGTAAATCCTGTGGACATCATTCTCGTTTCCATCATGGTGGAGTGGAGATCCTCATCCCTTATCTCTCCCTCATATGTCTTACAAATATGAATTTTAATTGTAATGCTTTGTCCAAACAGACTTAGTCCCCTTTGATGCAACTCCATTCCTTTCTTTTCTTGAGATCACTAGTTGTTATCACCAGTATCACCTGGACCTCCTGCATGCAGTGCCTAGATTCAAATGTGTATTTCAGGTATATAGCAATTCATTTTTACCTGACTGGAAACCATGATGATACTGGTGAGTATTTATTGCCTGTTCTCCAGAAGTGCTTAGATTCTAACCCAAGAAGTATATCAGATGTTTGGTGTTACGGAGACAGGACATAAAAAAAGAGCCTTTAGGCCAGAGTTTACAGTCCAAATTAAGAGTACATGGAGCAGGCTGTTAATCAAAATACTGGGCAGGTAAAAGTATCAGATGGAAAAAAAGGATCTGGGAAAGATAATGTAGAAATCTAAAATAAAACAGATTTTGAGACCAGAGTTGGATTTTACTTACACTTCCATTGTTCTGTCAGAAAACAGTTCGGAAATCAAATCCACAGACTGTGTCTCTTCTTGCCTGACCTCTTAAATTGGGTAGTTGCGTATTTTGCACCTGCCATTAATGAAGTATGCTGCTTGTCACTAACAATGTGAAATATCATGATATTTTTTCTGCCACCATGCAAAATAGCTAGCTCTTAAATACATTTCCCATGAGGAAACAGCTAACAAGTTGTCATAGCAGAGAAATAGGCATCCTACCTCTCATGGGCACCTACTTTAGAGTAAAATCTCTGTTTACTGGAGCAAGTCTCAATGGTTGAAATTAGGTCAGGCAAATCCCATGTGCATACATGATGTAATCATACCTTTCAACAAACACATGCAATCTTACACACACACAACATGCATCATAGTGGTATATAAAGTTACAAATGAAGACGTTAAAATGCAGGAAATCTCACAGCCAAAGGTGGCTATACAATCTTAATTTGATTTCACTGTGCGTATGTGTTATGATTGTGTTTTAATTATAAAACCATAAAATACGTTTTTCAATTGGACTTCTGATTCATGTAGTGTGAAGGTGTTACGAAGACTTATGAATGAAGTGAGACCAATAATGTACTTGGATTAATTTTACAAAACACATTAAAGCTCCATCAACATTTGGTGGACCACAGATTCAGGATGTCAGATGTAACCATTACAACACATAGAATCATAGAATAGTTAGGGTTGGAAAGGACCTTAAGATCATCTAGTTCCAAC
>NDXB01015745.1:0-10840 GCA_002631895.1 Agapornis roseicollis | reverse complement strand
GGAGGGAGGGAGGGAGGGGGGGGAGCGGGCGAGGGAGGGGGGGGGGGGGGGGGGGGGGGGGGGGGGGGGGGGGGGGGGGGGGGGAAGAGGGAAAATGATACCTTTCTTGGTTTCCATTTAGTCTTCAGTCTCGCATGTTGGCATAATAACCCTCAAAGAAGAGAATGAGGCTCCCAAAACCAGACACCGTGGTAATGTGACATTAGACAGTGGCTGCTCTTAAAACTTTCCAGTTTTGTTTTGGTCAACAACATAATGTGCTGATTGTGTATGTGATATTCTCTCCACTTCCACAGGGCACAGATAGCATATACTGCTAATGCTGAAAGCAGCAACTTGACTCAATATTTTATTCCCTGGAGAAGGCATTTTGAGCTCTCTCAGCTCGATGCCAGATGTGTCCTTTCGCATTGTAAAACCACACCAGAATTTTACAAGCCAGGCAACTGCTCATTTGTGTGCCATTCCCATATCAGATTTTTAAAAGGATTGGTGCATCATATGGCATAAAATGTGATGGTTCTCCTGCACAAGTCCCTGCTAAGAGCATTGTATATATGCTGGTTCTGCCCCTAGAAAAGTAGAACCATACCACTGGTTTCTTTGGGCTAGTATCACCCAGAAAAGGCTCTGGATTCTTCTAAGTTCATGTGAGCCAGAAATGACTGCTGCTGTGCTCCACTACTGAAGGTGTTAAGAAAGGCATCACCTGAACTCAGAGGATATGGGAAGGTGCCAGTGCCTTGAAGTCCATTCAGACGAGGAAACAGAATACCAAAGACAAAAATTGCCTCCAAGTGTGGTGTATTGAATTGCAAGGAGCAATGCAGTGCCTTTACTTGATCTGTACAAGAGTAAGCAGTGGGAATCATCAGAACCTCACCAGAGTCCCTCCACTTGCAGAGGCAGAGGGCACAGCGTGACCCATGGTCTAAAAAGCTGTTACAAAGGTGCATGCAAGTAGCATTGCTGCAAAGAAGTGCTCATGATCGCCTGGATGTATAAGGTAACACTTACTTGCTGAAATGCTATACTCTTACTCAGGAGTGAAATACATCCCTGTCTAAGTGCTAAGTTTCCAGGCAATGATGGAATTCTATTATGCAGGCGATTGTGACATTACTGTAAGTGCCATTGTTTCTGCTACTGTGATGTTTCAGTCTGCATAAAAACAAAACTCTTACCTCTTCTCTGCCCTCTTCTTCCCCTGTGCCAGTACACAAGTAAACAAGTACTGGCACTGTGTCTCTTTCATATTTAATCATAACTATTGATATTTACGGGGCATGTGAATACATGGGCAGGAGAGACAAAGAAGAAAGATGTTCATAGGCACTGCTGGCTGTGAAACAAGAAAGGTTGTGTCACAGGGAGCATGGCAGGACAAGGCTTCAAGCTGAAAGGGAGAAGATTTAGTTTAGCTATTAGGAAGTAAATCTTCCCCATGAGGGTGCTGAGGCACTGGCACAGGGTGATGGCCCAGAGAAGCTGTGGCTGCCCCATCCCTGGTAGTGCTCAAGGCCAGGTTGGACACAGGGGCTTGGAGCAAGCTGCTCCAGTGGAAGGGGTCCCTGCCCGTGGCAGGGGGCTGGGAGCTGGGACTGGATGAGCTTCAAGCTCCCTTCCAACACAAACCATTCTGTGATATTATAATCCAAGCACCACATTAAGCACATCCTAAGAAGGCCATGTTTTGTAGACTTAGGTTCTTTCATATGAGATCTTTAACATAATGCAACTATTCAGTCACCCTCTCTGTATTATGGAGACTTGACATAATGTCATTGGAGGGAAGAACTGGATGAGCTTTAAGGTCCCTTCAACGCAAACCACTCCATGCTTCCATGATACAGATCTCTGCATGTGAACTGTTTCTGCCTGCACCAATAAAACACAACTCTTGTGCACAACCAACAGCTAGAACTGGATATGCACAGGAGATGGCAACTTCCATCAGGTAAACCTGGGCAGGGCTTTGAGACAGAGCAGAGGTCAGCAGGTGCATAGAGTCCCTCTTTGAAGGCTCTTACTCTGTATCAGTTGTGCAACAGGTTATCAGCGTGGGTGCTTCCGTACACGGTCATGACCTGTAAGAGTGGAAAAACTTGTTTTGTAGTAGTGGAGGGATTTTCCCAAATGAGCTTAAATAACAGACATTGAACTAAAGGCTGCAGTTGCTGGAGCTGCTCTGGACCGACACGAGCAGAGCTCAGACCTTTCATCTTCTTTCATCTGCTACAATGCACGAAATCAGTGCCTATTCATTTTTGTATTCATTCAACGTTCGCACCAGAAACTCAGGGCTGGTTTTCTGGATCCCTCAATTCTTTAGACAGAGAAATCTGACGATTTCTCAAACCACAGGAAACTTAAAAATAGCACTTGTTCCAGCACAGCTACACATTGTTGGTCTTGAAATCTGGGTTAAAAAACACTTAGTCTCTAAAAGGCACAGCTCTGAAGCAAAATGTCTCTGTTGCTGCATTCCCTTATGTAAACAATTAACCCTGTGAACAGAAGAGCTGCTGAAGCCAGATCCAGATTTGCTATTGATTTTGTTGCTTGAGACTAATTCCTACACGGATTTCCCAGCGTTCTTGTTGGTGTTTCACCTCTACTGCAACCAAACCCAGGGAAGAGGAGGAGGCATAAGAGTGGGAGACACAACGTGGGCCTCTGCACTCTATTCAACTTCTTATTTCCACTAAATAGCCAGGATTTTATTTCTAAGGCCAGGTTGGAGGGGCCTTGGAGCAACCTGGCCTTGTGGAAGGTGTCCCTGCCTGTGGCAGGGGGTTGGAACTGGATGAGCTTCAAGGTCCCTTCAATCCCAATCAGTCTGGGATTCTGTGATGCTATGATTCAAGCCTTGTACCCTTCTACTTTGAAAAACAGGTTGGAAAGTTAATGGAGGAGAAATTCTGACTTACCTTTAGCAAATCATGGGAAATATTCCCTATGCCCTGCAAGCTCTATCATCTAGGAAGAAGGTGCTAGTGAGAGTTCTGTAGATATCCGCTGGAGCACTCTACAAAGAGGTTTTTACCTCTAGTATTCTGAAAGCAGAATACAGACCTCACCTGGCACAAGCCAGCAGCCTTTACTAGATGCAGCATTTCTGTATTTATTTACCTTTCACCCTCATATTTGGGGGGGGCTCACAGTGCTCTTTCCCTTGGAGAAGACCCTCATAGACTAACCTAAGCCTACTAACAGCTCCAGATTTGGACTCAGGATGCTGCTGCAGAGTGCTCCTCCCTGCTAAATCTGCTCACCAAAGTGTTTTATTAGCCCACACAGCAACTGCAGGTGCCTCCTTCCTCCCTGCCTGAGCATACTTGCAATTAGGGATCTTCCTGGCTAGCAACATTGGAGCCATGTTCCAGCAGCTAGGGTTTGGGACAGTCTAACGAAACAATGAAAGTAGAGCAATAGATGTGTCACCTTAATCCGGTTTAGGGATCTACAATTACTTAATATGCATTTGCCTATTTTAAGCAGTCTGTCAATAGAATACACTTCTTCTCTTGCCATCTTTTTATGCTTCAGCTGCAATATTTTGACAACTAAGAGGATAACTTCCACTTCAAAGATACTTAATAGTATTTTCTATACTATTATGTATACTATTATTTCTATACTATTATGTGCAGAGCCAACAGCATGCTCTTCATGACTCTTTTTACATACAGACTATTACCAGCAGCCTGTAAGTGTCCAGACAGAATCTACACAGAGTGAAGAGGTTATGATTTGCAAATGATGTTTCTTTTCCACTGTAGGTGGATCACGATGTGCTTGGGAGCAAATCTGCTATCTTTTGGGAATGTTTCCAGTTAACTCCACTCTAACCACAGCTGCTTTGCTTGGTTCTGCTTCTGGAACTGAAACTAGCTTGGCTCCATCATTGAATAGCTAAGCAGGAAATAGCAGGTTTCCCATATACAGGCTGGCCAGGGGTGGAGCAAAATATTGAACTAAAAATACACCAACGATTCGTTTGGGGAGATTCAGATTGGTTCTGGTTTAATGAGGAGATACACAAGCTCCCAGTGCTGGTGATGAAGTTATCCTCATTGAAAACACATTCATGTGTTCAAATGTCACCACGCTTCAGAAAGGGAAGTGTTGAGACATAAAAGCTTCATGCTTCCAAATGAGGATCTGGCCAAAACTGCGTTCTGCACTTTGTCAGTGCCCCTTAGCAGTCAGGGTGCGTCCCCCTGCCCCATCCCACCCACAAGTAAGAGGAAACTTTTAGCAGCACCTCAGAAAATGCAGGAATAACGTTAACCTAATGGGAAGTTTCAGCATGGGTGGGGATGGTGTTTGTTTGGAAACCGAGGGAAAGATGGGAGCAGCCTCAACCATTCCAAGGAAAAGGGGTGAGCAAAATACAACCCTGTAAATGCAATACAGAATTTGAGGAAATTTTGGCAAGGGAGCACTTGCAAACCACATCCCAAATCATTATCAGGAAAGAATTAAGTATAAAAATATCCTTACAATCAAGACATCAAACCCTTCTAATTACTGGCCGATCTTTTCATTAACTTGTTATAAAGATGGCATAAAAGAGAGTTTGGTTGTGCCCTGAGCTACCTCAGATACAAACTAAGGCTGCATCAGTGTCATCAAGGCAAAACAAGCAGAAATGAAACCCAGTTCCAGACCTGGGTAGCGAACTCAAGGTCTGACCCTATGTTATTCTTTGAACAATAAATATCTTACTGTCTCCCAACTCCATTCTGAAAGAAGGAATCTTCCTCCAGATCTTAACTGCACTGCGAAACTAAACCCTAGCCAGCTCATTTATTGATACTGTGAAATATCCAAACAAGTAATTTTATTGCCATTAAGCAAAACAGAACAGCTGGAAAAATAAACCTCCAGCTGCCATTGAGAGCTCAGCTACAGAGAAAGAAAGTGAACTGGTTGAAACAAACAGAGAAAGCACTTCCCAAGGAACGCTGAGAATGGGGTGAGCCCCCAGTTGCTCTGATTACTGGCAGATCAGTGTGGCTGTTTTGGTTTGATGGATGAAGAGATAGGAAGTCAGGTGGGAAAGTGCTCCCACGAAAGTAAATCTGCATTGTATCTAATCCACTAGGGAGGAAAACTGGAGGGAAAAAAACCTGGAGGAAAAGCTTTGCTGGCAAAGCCCGAGGCACGCAAGCTGCGATGCTCTTCTTGCTGTACTTCAGAGGAGAACAGGAGCACAGATGTTAACACAAGGGTCTCCCCAGGCTGGAAAAAAATACAAGACAAAGAAAAGAGTTCCTATCCGAGAAAGTTACTCCTATCATTACAAGTCTTCCCAGTTCTATTTAAAGAAAGCAAAAGAGCCAAGAGGAGAAGCTGCGTTTTGCAGCTCCGCACAAACACCCGCAGATAAGGGTGGTACCAGGTGTCAGCCAGCCCGAGAGTCACTGAAATGTCAAGGATTGTTTTTCCTCTCTACTCCCTTTCTCTTTCCCTGGACTGGGAACTGCCAGTGTTTATTTAACAGATATCCCTTGCATTTGGCAAGGATGCCAGCAGGGCAGACGTTAATGATGATTCTTTGGATCTGGAAGCCTGCCAAGGTGATAAGGAAAGCCTGCCTACCCCAAGGCCCAGCACCATGCCATTAGCAGTGGGAGTCAGAAATTAAATCGTCCTGCCAGATGCTTTGCTCTATTGAGTACAGCAGAGACTTTAAAAGCGAGCTGCCTCCAACTTGTATGTGATCTGACCTATAAAAGTAAGTAGAGAGGCAGACATGGGCTATAATGGGGGACTAATCCACCCCTAAGAGCCAGGTCTGATTCTTTGGCAGCGGTGTGGAGAATTTGTTCAAGCCACCGTGAAGTCACTGTGAATGTTTCTGTTCTCTGCCCTTGAACTAAATCTCAACCTGGAAGCCCTGAACTCAACTGCTAAAAGCAGCACAAGTGAGAGATTTCATTGTACTGCTGCAGCTTCAACAGTGAAATCACAACAAAACCGTACCTCGTTTCGAGCTCTGCTCTGAAGAGGAGGAGATGCCTTTGGTATTCTCACAGTAAAGGTTAATGGCAGTACCCCCTGAGAGGGCAAGCCTGAAGGAATGTGGTATTTTGTGTCTGAGATATATTTAGATTAACACTGTACACTATTAATTGTCTCCTCTGCAAAGCCCTTTCTTTCCCAACAGACAAAAAGCAACCGGTATCACTCCACCCTTGTTATCATATGCTCTTTGGAAGACAACCTTTTCCGTGGCCCATCAGGCAGCATGGACTATACTTAAGGTGCTTATAATACCATTTAGTAAAAGCAGGAGCTGGGGTACAGTGGCATTTACTGCTGTGATTGAAAGTCTTAAAGTTTCTATGGGATTTACCAAGTAGTCATTGCATCTGTTTGGAGCTGGCAGAAAACATAGAAACTTTGTGCTCAGGTGAGAAGCTGCCACTGAAGTCCAAGTAAATAGAGCAACTTTCCTACTGCTGGTGGATGCATGCAATGAAGTATCAGCTCAGACAGGTGTTCCCTCCAAAAAGAAAACGTTCATTAAGATTTAGCTACATTTTTTCTCTCTGGGTTTCTTTTTTGCTCACCTTAAACATGCCCAAAACAAACCCCCAGGCTCACACTGTTACCTCAGGGATAACACAGCGCACCTTTGCTGGTGACCTCTCCTGGCTCTAATGGGGACCCCACTGAAGTTCAGAACATAACACCCTCATGCAGAGCAGTCAGTGGCTTCATACCGAGAGTGACAGCTAAGCCTTCCAAAGGAAATTCAGTGCTGAAACAAAAATACATGTCTTTACTTACTGCTGACACTTCCTTGTGCCCTTGTGCAACCACTCGTGAGGTTTTGAAGCAGGATTGTTCTCAGAGACAGGAGCACAAGGTTCAGGTATCTGGAGCTGTGCAGCCATCCTCAGTGCCAAGGCTATCACAGGTGAAGTGTCGAGTACACAGGTCAAGACAGAACTAATCTAACAGCAAACCTGGGGGCTGGAACTTGGTCTTTTTTGTCTGCTTTTCATACTATGCCAATAGTATTGTGGACATTCGAGTACTCGCCCCATAGCTAAGGCATAGTATGGCTGATTCTGAATGGTTCTGTCCTCTTCCCTACTAACTGTCTGAAAGAAGGGTAAGGTAGGAAAAACCCTCTTTTTCATCTGATATTCCTGTCCAGTCTCTTGATGGGAAGGCAACGTGACAAAAGTCTTTTTGATGGATGTATCAAGAATTAAATGAGATTGAAAGTATTCTGCTTCCTGAAGGTAACTTACATTTTTAGATTGACTTAACCAACTCTAGACTTATTTTAGTCCATAGTCCTCAAGTAGAATCATCACAGTAGGAAGGTGTTAACTGCTGAAACTCTGCTGGGTTGTCAACGTGAAAGTTATTGAATGACTGGATGTAGTTTTGTATTAGCATCAATTCCTGTGGTGATTATTGAATGTGGAGGTTGTTTGGTATCTACATGCCTTGGTCTCACAGCCATGGATTACTGGAGCTTCAGAAAGGTAAGTTACCCATGCATGTAGGGCATGGGACCTCCAGGCTGTGACAGCACAGGCAGAATAGTTTGTAGAGAAGAGTGCTGCTACAAACAACTTGAGCCTGTAAACACCATTTATTATTGTTTCTTTATCACTCACTAGGAAACGAAGATTGTGTTTCTCAGCAGCAGTTTTACCATTACAAATAGCAATCTGATTCCATGGTATCAGAGCTTATTCCTAGCACTAGGAGTGGGTGCACCAAGGAAGGACAGATGGAGGCTGTGCCATGATCAACATTCAGTAGGGTGTCTGTCCTCACCCACTCATCTGCCTTCTCATTCCTCTCTGCCTGCACTGGGACTGCTCTGACCCCACCTCATATGCTGTTTCTTTCATGCTGTCTCCTTGGTTGTTTTTCAAGAGCGTTCTTTGCTGCCCACATGTGTCTCCTCCTCCTCCTCTTGGATGCTGTGTTTCCTACAGAGGCAACAGATTGCTGGGATGTTGTCCTTTTGATCTAATGAGAAAAACTCCTACAACAATGATGTGCATGTGTTTCTTTCCACATTATTTAGCAAGGGGGCTTGGAAGCATACCTCCCTCCAGGATCCTACTTTTTCTGTAGGTCTTACTTTTGCTGCCATGGTGTTTCCAGCTTGTTAAGCTTTCCTCTCCCTCAGCCCTAAATCTACATCAAAAGAAGCATAAGCAGCAGGACAAAGGAGTGGATTCTCCCCCTCTAATCTGTTCTCATGAGACACCTGCAGTACTGCATCCATCTCTGGGGCACCCAACATAAGAAGGATGTGGAACTGCTCAAGCAAGTCCAGAGGAGGCCATAAAGATGAGCAGAGGGATGGAGCTCCTCTGCTATGGAGACAGACTGGGAGAGCTGGACTTCTTCAGCCTGGAAAACAGAAGGCTCCTGAAGGGGAGACCTTAGAAGAGTTTCCAGTGTGCCTAAAGGGAACAACAAGAAACCTGAGATTTACAAGGGTATGTAGTGACAGGACAAGGCGGAATGGCTTTAAAGTAGAAGAGGGCAGATTTACCTACACCTTAGGAAGTTCTCCCATGTGAGGCTGGTAAGGCCCTGGCACAGGGTGCCCACAGAAGCTGTGGCTGCCCCATCCCTGGCAGTGCTCAAGGCCAGGTTGGACACAGGGGCTTGGAGCAAGCTGCTCCAGTGGAAGGGGTCCCTGCCCGTGGCAGGGGTTGGAACTGGATGAGCTTTAAGGTCCCTTCCAACACAAACCATGCTATGGTTCTATGATCTATGATGATTTCTTCTTGCTCTCACCACGCAGCCATCAGAGTCCCCACACATCACTTGCTCCCCCTCCCCCCCCCCATCTACTGCTGCTACTATTCTCCAAGACATAACCTTTTACAAGCAAGTGCAGGAATGATCTCAATCTCACTTCCCATAACCTGATGTGCGATGCTTACTAAGTTCTTAATCACTGTGTATTTGTCTGCTGCTTGAGTACAGCACAGGGGTTTCTCAAGTCAAATACAAAAGCCCAGCTGGCTTCAGTCAGGGCAGAATGGGCTGCAGGGTCACTGCTAAGACACCAAACAGCACTCATCCATTTTCTCTGCTATCCCATCTCTGCTAATAGCTCATCAACAGGATGAGCAATTTGTGGTTGAGCTTTACAGAGGCAATGAGTTTCTCTCTCATTTTTGCTCGTGATCATCTTTATTTCTGAATCATGGACTCAAGGATGGATTTTAAACCTGGCAATGATCCCATCTTGTACTGACACCGTTCTAAGACCTCAAAACCCTGTACTGTCACCCAAATGAATTTAGCCTTTCAAATCATCTGGGGAACATAAGAGTTATATTCATCTTACTACAGGTAGCTACAGATCTGCCAGATGACAAAGCAGGGCATTGGTGGTAAGAGAACCCAGCTCCAAACCCTGCTCCCCAGATCATCTTCTAGGAGCGTCAGCTAAGAAATCATCAGAGGCTTTCTGCCATGGTTAATCTCGTGCAGAAAGCAGCACTGCTGAGCACAAAAGCTGACCTCACTGAGCAAAGGAGGTATAAAAGTGTGTTTTCTTAGTAATTGTACCTATCAGAGGGAACTGACTCCAATGGACAATATCAACTCTTTGCCTCTTACTCGCTTCAACAATATAACACACCTTGGGATTATCAGGCTCTTTTTAGGCATCTCACCTTTTCATTTACATTTCTCACCTTCCTTCTCAGCACTTTATGGGATCACTTCTATTTCTCTGTACATTCCACCTGCTTTCCAGAGTCTCCTGTCTCCCCCCACAGCAGCACTGGTGGGCTCTTTCTACCACTGATACTGACTCAGCCTGGGACCCTGTACAAGTCGCTACAGCTCCCAGGGTTGCAGTTTGAACCCCATAAAACAGCTACTTCACTTCTGGAGGCTTGATGACCACGTATGCCAAGTGCCAGGTCAGCTCCTCCCATGCAGACACCTGATGAGAGTGTCACAGATTAGTAAGGGACCATCAGGAAGGGTGCTGTGTTCTCCTGGATGAAACAGAAGAGCAGATATGGTGCAGAGTGGGAGATGGGCTTCACATACCAAAGCTGGCTGCTTGTACACCTCTTGCCCAGAGCTCCACTATCAAAGCCACAGCATTAATGTATGCAATATGTGTGTACATGGGGGAGCCTCATGGAAGTTAAAACCTATCAGCTCCTGTGTGAAGCCATCTTGAAACACCTGGACTGAATCTCTCTGAGAGGATGTTGACACACTACACAAGACAAGTCTCACACAGGTACATAGCTGTACTCTTCTGACTGCCCATACTCTTTCTGGTGCTAAAGCTGTCCAGCAAGGCAGGAGTGAACACCCGTTACAAACATACTGAGAGCTCAAACACAGAATCATAGAACCATAGAATAGTTCAGGTTGGAAAGGACCTTAAGATCATCCAGTTTCAACCCCCTGCCATAAGCAGGGACACCTCACACTAAACCATGCCACCCAAGGATTCATCCAATCTGGCCTTGAACACTGCCAGGGATGGAGCACTCACAACCTCCCTGGCCAACCCATTCCAGTGCCTCACCACCCTCACAGCAAAGAATTTCTTCCTTAGATCCAATCTAAACCTCCCCTGTTTCAGTTTGAACCCGTTACCCCTTGTCCTGTCACTACAGTCCCTAAGGAAGAGCCCCTCCCCAGCATCCCTAGAGGCCCCCTTCAGATACTGGAAGGCTGCTAGGAGGTTTCCATGCAGCCTCCTCTTCCCCAGGCTGAACAGCCCCAGCTTTCCCAGCCTGTCTTCGTACAGGAGATGCTCCAGTCCCTGATCATCCTCGTGGCCTCCTCTGGACTTGTTCCAACAGCT
>NDXB01015744.1:70373-89191 GCA_002631895.1 Agapornis roseicollis | reverse complement strand
GTCAAAACACCAGCTACTAAAGAGAAGAAAAACTGACTGCAACTGCTGAACCCAGGACAATTTTTTATCTTATTTTTTCTGAATAATTTTTCAGTGGTGTCAGTGAGCTGTAAGTATGGGGGAGGATTCAGCTGGGCAAAACCGTTAGCAAAGAAAGTCACTTGATGTACAAAATGAATGGAGCAGCCCCTGACGTTAGCCTCAGCCTTGGGTTCCCAGGAATCTGACCCCTGCTCTTCCTCACAACATGAATATTTCCTTGATGATAAAAATGAATTGAAACACACACTCAGGAAGCACCATATTATTACTCTAATGTATTTTCAATGATACTAACTTTTGCAGAGGTACTTCAGATGGTCGAATCAAAGTACCTCAAATTCTAGCTTCAACAGTCAGAATAAACAAACATTCATGGAAGTTGGAATTATTCAGGCCCAATGAGTGCGTACATGCTTAAATAGCACTGTTCTTTACACTGTTTTTCCCAAGCAAATGGAATCTTTTGAAATGATCAAATATCTGTAGCTACCATTTTTTTAACTATCACAGCTTGGTAATTCAAATACCATTCAAAATAAATTTGTGTCTGGACTCAATGTATTTTTTCAGTTTTCTTTGTGCCTTCAGTCTCATGTTTGAAAACAGATTTTGCTTTTAACAAAATAAACTTTATATCACAAACAAATGTCAGAAAGCAGAAGTTCTTTACTTAATGTTTCATTACTATATATTTTCATTCAGACGAATAGGGCTGTTATGGGTATTAACCCTTTCACAAATAATTTCTTCCCCCACTTAAGTTGTAAACTATAGTCTAAGCACTAGTTTACTTGACTTTCTCACTACTTACATTTAAACAGCTATAGAAAGCTTGAACATATGCAGTCATTTGCATATATATGCATACATTCATATGCATAAATACACATAGCACAGAAGGTGAAACTCAAAGAATGTGAGTTAAGAAACTGAAATTCTATTCAAGGCCTGAGCTAGCTTTGAAGAAAACTCACTGAGCTGTGAGGTAAACCAAGTACAACGTAAATTTATATACTTATTTACTTCTTAAAAAGAAGAAACACTACCTTGCAATTAGTTTGCAATTAATAGACTACCTTGTTAACTCGGAAGGTCTAAAGTATGCACAGGATTCTTTTTTGTTCTTCATTTAGTTTGTGATCGTTTTTTTCAGAAGAGGGGAATCTGCTATTTGAAAATCCCATTTACAAGCATTTTCATATCAAAATAGGTATCTTCACATGAAAGTCAGAGGAACCTTTTTTTGAAATACGTCCTTCTTAAGTTTTTCAAAGAATTCTTTTCAGAAAAGGAAGCACCTCATCAACTCTCACGCACACAAATCTTCAAATGCTGTTTTTGAAGAACTGCATTTAAAAGTATGTTCAGTCATATATCAAGCGTGAGAAGCTGGGAAAAAAGTCTTTGAATCTGAACTACAGCTCATCATAATCTGGTTAAAATTATCTCCACCACCACCTGTCATTATTAATGCAGGAAGAGGGGTGGAAAAATACCTTCAGCCCAGCTACATTATTGCAAATAAGGTCCATCTGCTTTTCACTGTTCTGTCATATAATAATAGCAGCTATATTTATGATAGATTTAGGATTTTGCCTGTAGTAGATGAATGTGCAACTGCTTTTATTAAAAATGCTTTACTTTGAAGGTGTTCTGTCATCTTAACAGACTTTAAGCCTAATTTTAATGCGGAATCTTCAGTGTTTGATATATTCCCTTACTAGGTAAATTATTTTTTTCCAATTATTCATATTATTATTTTATATACATATTCATATATATATATAAAACATACATAAATTACACTAGTTAGCATTTTGTGTTAAATGGTATAGCTGTGCAGAATCTGATTTAAGGCATAGTGGCTATAAGAGCCATTTTATAATAGTCATATTAAGTATTCATTGTCTGCATTAAAACAATAAAATCCACAGAGTAGTACTTAATTTCGAAAAGAGAAAGCAAACGTTTTTTAAATGAAAAGGAAAAGCTTAAAAGATAAATGCTTGCTGTCATCATGGGTACTGTTCAAAACACAAACAGGAGATCCAGAATAAACAACAGGTTTGTCTACATTATCTAGTATGTGGTGTGTCAATCCTAGGGGCTGTAGTGTGACTTATTCTTGGTTTGCTGTCCATTCTCCAAGTCTACATAAATTCTAATGACTTTGTGTTCCCCAAGAGTGTGCTGGTCAGAACAGCCAATGCTCATCAGTAAGAGTTTAAGCAGACAAAAAAAAAAGTAAAAGAAGCTATTACCAGAAAAAGAGATCCTTCATAAATTGTAGTTTATGTCCAGACTAGAAGAACAGAAAGAATATGATACCTGGGAAGTAAGTGTAAAAACATGATAGCACAGGCCAAAAAAAAAGAGTGTGAGAAAGCACTTTGTAAATGCATTAAACTCAGAAAACCTATTTTTTCTGGACTTATTAGAAGGGCAAAAAGTCTTCAGTGCCTATAGATGACCAGTGTGTTGTATGGGCACTCAAAGACAAGATCACAGCAGAAAAATTAGACTAAAATTTTCTAAAGGTGCTGGCTACAAGGATTCCCACCCCTCCCTCCCCCCTTTTGGGCATGATTCTAAAATGGAGAGGCAGTAGAATAGGCTTTAGAATAAAGTGACAAAGTAAATCAATACATGATAAACTGAATAGAAATGAACCCCCTGAACTAAATTACATTCACTGAAGAATGGATACATTCAGTATATGTGAATGTCTGAAACTCTGAAATATTTCCTAATTTCTACATTTTCAAAGAATTTCAGGGTAGTCAGAACTGGAACAGAGATATACAACAGAGTTGCAAGATATTGCTAAATAACTGAGTAACAAAATAGAAGATGACCAGGGGACTGGAGCATCTCCCATATGAAGACAGGCTGAGAAAGTTGGGGCTGTTCAGCCTGGGGAAGAGGANAGGGGACTGGAGCATCTCCCATATGAAGACAGGCTGAGAAAGTTGGGGCTGTTCAGCCTGGGGAAGAGGAGACTGCATGGAGACCTCATAGCAGCCTTCCAGTATCTGAAGGGGGCCTATAGGGATGCTGGGCAGGGACTTTTCATTAGGGACTGTAGTGTCAAGACAAGGGGTAACGGGTTCAAACTTAAACAGGAGAGGTTTAGATTGGATATAAGGAAGAAATTCTTTCCTGTTAGGGTGGTGAGGCACTGGAATGGGTTGGCCAGGGAGGTTGTGAGTGCTCCATCCCTGGCCATGTTCAAGGCCAGGTTGGACGAAAGCTTGGGTGGCATGGTTTAGTGTGAGGTGTTCCTGCCCATGGCAGGGGGGTTGGAACTAGATGATCTTAAGGTTCTTTCCAACCCTAACTCTACTATGATTCTATGATTCTACTTAATTCAGTGTTAATAAAATCTGAAAGTAGCTTCTAATCTGGGTATTTTTAGTCTTTCCAGTCAAGAAAGAGTACTTGGGGCTCATTGCTCAGTGGTAAGACAAATAAGATGCTGGAAAGTATTATGAGGAAATTAGCACCACCCAGAATGTCACTATGTCACTTTAAAGCCACAGTGCAGCCTTGCTATGGATAATACCCACAGTTTTGCTTACCTGATCTTCAAATATATGAAGCTGATGGAAGAATTTAAAAAGGTGCAGAAAATGGGATAGGGCTGATCAAACAAGTGGAATGGCTTCCCTAAGAGAAGGAGCTATAACTGTGGAGGGGAGAAGTTGGCAGCCTGTGACTCTAAAGCCTGAAGAAGACAGGTCTATAAACTTCTATGCAATGACAGAAACAATGCAAGAGTGAATAGGAAATTATTTTTTTCATTATTTCTCCTACTAGGAATAATTTCTCCCTACTTGGGAAGTTAAACAAAACTGAAAACTAAAGAACTGGAGGTCTTTATGTTCCGCACATTTCAGGTGTGGAATTATTACTATCAGGTTCTTTGAATGCAAACATTTTAACTGGGCAAGAGAAGTTACCACAAAAACTTATGGAAGAAAGGTTCATTACAGGCTACTGAACAAAATTAACTGGATGGAAATTCTTGTTCAAAAAGTTCTTAAAATATTAACCGAAGCTGGGACAATACACAAGGAGAAATTCTTCTGTAACAGTCATTGCTTAACCACAGACACAGTACCAGACAAAATGTACATGTGCTGAGATTTTTGCTCATTCTATCTTATACAAGGTAAATAAAACTAAAGAAGTAAAAATTAATATCATTACCAAATTTATTATAGGTGATGAGAATCCCAAACTTGGAAGATACAGAATGCTCTCATCTTTCTGTTCTCTCCCACTATTGCAAGGTATCACATGTACTCGTATGAGTGGTGGGGGTGGGCTTACTAATAATAAGCATTTCTCTCAAAGACCAGTAGTAACTACTTCATATTTATGTTTCTGTAAAAAAGCTTCCATTCTTTCCACCACCTGTATTGTGACTGATTGTTCTTCCTCCTTGCTTAGCATGCACAGAAAGTTTTCCTCCCAAATATACAGCAGAGCAGATCCTAATGCATTTTAATTGTAATTATTAAGATGCATATTTATTAAACTCCCATTCCATGATCTGGGATCCTTATAGGATTTAAAAATAAAGAAAATTACAAGGGGCATTTTTCTCTATGACAGGAATAACGTACTGTGTGATCCCTTGCAGCAAGTGAACTAACTAAGGATCAAGAAATCAAAAAAGAAATTGTTGGGAATCTAAACGGCAAAGGATGTAAAGTGGAAAACCTGAACATAGCTTACAGCTTTTGTCATGTTCTAAAAGTAGTCACACTTACATTTATCCATCAAGGATTAATTCCAGAAACATGAGCCCAGCCCAATGAATAGGATGTGACTTCTCACCTCACTACCTATGGGATGAGTAACTAAATGCAGGAAACATGGCTGTGCAAAGACTGAAAAGCTGTCTTGCAGGAATTAGGATGCTAAAAAGTTAGGGCTACGTACCAACACCTTGAATTTCATCTTAAGGTTAATTGATAGCTCTTGGGAAATACACAACACCACTGAAATACATGCTTGACATTCTAACTGAGAAGGCGAGCAATCTAGTTTATCTGTTACTATTATGTGAATAACTCACTGCAGGAATGAGTCTTAAATTGATAAAGCAAGTTCAGCACACAAGGAAGGAATGAAGAGGACCCCAGTACCCGATCAGCCTTTCTTTTTGGTCAGTGTTCATTTTGAAGAGCTTGCAAAAACCTGCCATATGTTGTGACTAGGGAAACTAATTTGAAGGGGTATTCTTTCATCAGTATTTTGGTTTTAAGTAACAATTTGCATTTAATTACATTCAGGTGCACCAGATACAGGCTGGGAATATGCAACAGCCAGTTCACTTTGGCTCTATGCCTGATATATGAATTTGCATTAGCAGGATTGACATTTTTCTGTTATAAAAGCTTTGTATAAGGATGGATAAAGTCAACTGGAATGATACAACCAATTTTAAATAGTAAAAGGAAAATTTCTTAGAAACCTACAAAATGCTAGTGAGGGCATTCTTAATAGTAATTTAATAAATTCTAAATAATCATAATTAATTAAATAAACTTGCATCACAGAATGCAGAGTTAATCCCAATTTTATTCCATGCAGGGTGAGAGCTTACTGAAATAATATTATACTGTTAGCTGATAAAATCTGAAACAAAACTCCTTCCATCCAAAGTCCTGAACAATTATTGACTTTCTTAACTTCATATTGCAAACTCAAACCACCGTCTTCATATACTAACATTTCAGCAAACATCTACTGAAAGTTTTAGGTCTCTTCTGCAGTGATCCCAAAAACAGGACTGAGAGAGGATAAAGGATATAGGAAAAGATGAGTTTTCAGCTGCTAAAAGGAGGTTGTCTTGAAAAATCACTAGTGATTTCTCCACTGATTTTTGAAAGCTTTTTAGTAGGAGCAAGACAGAAACATAGCAAATTATTTTGGTTTTGTTGATTTTGTCAGGCTGAGGATGCTTTGTCAAATACTACTGTTATCAGTCATATTTCAAAGCAGTTTCACAGAAATTAGTTTTTTTGGTTTACTTTTTTTTTTTTTCCCCCAATGGATATGGAACAAAATCTACATTCTGTTTTATAACTGACTGAGAGACAAAAAGGATTCTGAATTAATTTAACTTCATGGATTTAAAATAATGCCAAGTTAATTTAAGTTATTTTGGAAGAAATAATTATTTTACCCTTAAACTTCAGTGAATGCTCTATGTAACAAAGCAGAGGTTTGCTCTGGTGTGTTCCTGACAGCATATTCAAGTCATTGTTTGTGGTATGCCGTAAACGACAGGATTTATTTCATGTTAAGGCAATAGAAAGACTTAAGAATAGCATTTTGCTGAATCTCACTTAAGCCAGTGTCAAACTCCTTACAAGCCTCCAAAATCAGGTAACTCTTTAAGGATGTTTGAACATTTTCCACATACCTCATGTTTACAGGTCCTGGCCTGTCATGAATAATGTATATGAATGATATATTCAATAATGGTATTAATTTTTCCTTTTTTTTTATGGCAAGAAGACTTTCTTCATTGAAATGAAAGCAGGCTAGGTCAAACTTAACTTTTGAAATAGCTTCCCTGAACTATATATTGAAAATGGTCCTTGTGTTCCTACACAAGTTGTTGGAAAGATCTACTCATAGCACCATGTAGCTGCATGTGTAGAAGGTGTGACTGAAATGCAGAAGACCCAGCTTAGATACTCAGTTCTGAGTCAGGAAAAATGCTCCATGTAAATGCCTCCTCCCTGGCAGTCATCTGGGCCACCTAAGGGTGACGTGTCTGACTTTAGTCGGCTAAACTTTCCTCAAGTTGTAAAATGCTAAAAAGATGAAGGTTTAATAAAAGTTGCTGTCTTCTCACAATAAAGCCTGGACACCCTTAAGTTTCAACTACTGAACAAATTTTGAAATCTCTGTTAATAAAAAGGTCTAACTTTTTTCTATTGCAATTGGCATGAAATACTGGTACCAACTCGGATCAGAAGAGAGCAGAAGACTCTGAAGCCTGTGGTGTCTGCAAGGTTCAGATTCCTTTTCAAATGAGGCTAAATGTGATGCTGTGTTTTACACAAGCTGGATGAACTCAATCTACAAGCTATAGCAATAAGGCAGTGCTGTATTTGGAAAGTTTAGTCCTGTTGTAGATCTTATGTAATCTGGTTGCTAACATGTACTATAAACCATGCTAACATGTACTATTTATAGGAAGAAACATACACAATATATTTTTCTTTCCATGAGCCATCTAATATAACTCAGTTAAAGCAAAAAAAGAAGAAAACAGAACCTTACTTTAGAGTTATACTGACTTAAAAATGACAAACAACTTTTTATTGTGCTCATCTCCACCATGGCTTCAGTGAAGCCTGAATAGTAACAGTCTTTAATCAATGCAGTGAAGACAGTGGATTCAATGCTGCTTTCTGCAGATTCCTATCATCATTCCACTAGCTGTTTGTCTTTTCTGACAGGCTTCAGTCACTTCATTTTCTCACATTTCTGGCTCAACAGTTCAGAATGAAGCTGGGCTGATATTGCTGTAGAAATTGTTCAAGGTTTTCTCTATAAATTTCTTTTGCTTATACTCTGCAGGCTTCATATTTATAAGCATCAATGGTTATTTTTCTGCCTGCTTTTATGAAGTCATAGTATTAATACACAGACTTTGCTTTTGAGGCTTTAAGGCAAGCATATTAAAAGTGACTGTTACACAGTAAATATAATATCAATTTAGACTGGACTTTCAGGTGTTTACAATTTAAACTAGCAGGAATGTCCCTCTCAGAAAAACTGAGAATTATATTGTAATTCAAATTCTTACTGTTTAATAGGCCATTTTTCAATATAATATCAAACTCCTTAAGGCCATGTTTCATTTACCATAGCAAGAACACACATAGATATTTCAATCATTCCTCATTCTTTTAGGATTACCTTGCTCAATCAAATGGCAAGCCCAGAATGCTCTACTTGTCAAAAAACAGTGTTTGGCCTTGCTATGGAAATGAAGCATATTATATTTAATTAGGGTGCTACAATGATTGCTACTATTAGTAAGTTTTGTTGTCTTGTCATTTTTCATTACAAGTTAAGCAATTATTGTACATTTCAAAGAATGACCTACCCAAAATGAAGTACTGATGTGACAGAACTCTCATTGAGAAGTAAACATGATATTTGGAAAACATGCATGTTGTTCTGGCACTATTCAAGTTATCTCCAGCTAACACCTCACAACATCCTAGTCATATTTTACACTAAACAGTTCTAGTTCAGTGTACATGAATTAATATGCATTTAGCATGTGTTTTTAGAATGAAAACAAGATTAATTTATACAGATGCATTTATGCATACTGGTGATATTCAGGTGACAAACAGCAAAGATACGTGATAAATTCCATCTGCCTTCAAGTTTATGTATTGATTTTTTTATAGCACCCTCCACGCTAAGTGTGAATTATACATGCAGCTCTGAACACTCCACCTGCACTCTGCCCACTACTCCATTTCTTCCAAGATTACTTGTAACATATCACACCTCCACACAGTGTGAAATGTTTGCCATTTTTATTTCTAAAACCTATCTTCTAAGGATGTGTTTCTTTCTTCACTGAAAAGTTACAGTCATTTAGGAAGCAACTCAGGCTATGTAGAAAGTGAGAATGGGGAGGAGTTTTAGCTTTGACACCTTGTGATGCATTATCTGGAAAGAGAAGCTACATAAATTCCTTTAAGAATAGTGAACTTACAGTGGATAACTTATTTCAGTCTGAGGGGCCTATGGATACCCTAATTTTATTGGGTTTTTTTAATAGTCACTCTTTGGCATATGCTGTCAAAAAATTCCTTGTAAATAACTTGCTAGTTTCAAGGGCTTCTATGGAAACTGCACCTACATTACAATATAACTTTCTAAATATCATCATTTGCATTACTCTTATCAATGAAAAATAGATTATTACTAACATAAAGACAAAATACTATTTTTAATATGCAATGACCTGACCAACTCATGCACTGTTTCACTGCCTGTATGTTGCAGCACCTCTCAGCTGTTTAGAGCAACCATACTTGTATATTCCACATACTAACACCTCCAAAGCTCTGTTTTACCATCTGGCAAACATTAGTTACACACACACCGCATATTCCATTTTAGCATCAAGAAAACACAACTTTCACTTCATAGATGGTACTTACCAGGTCTACCCTGTAACATTTGGAAACCTGGAACATTTCAGTGCATTTATCCTTACTACATATCAGGATAGGGGATAGTCTCATATCTGTTTTACGTAGGCACAGGAAGACTTGGAAGCTTTATCAAAAATTAATAGAATTCCTGCAGTCAACATGAAACAGAAATGCATGGCTTAACTTTCAGGATGAAAGTAGATCCATGCTGTCCTCTTAGCCCTGGAAAATGTAATGGTTTAAGCCATGACAAAAAATAATTCATATTCTCGTTAATTCAATGACCAACTTAGTGCTGAATATAATGCTTTTACATAATTTGTACATACCCTAGAAGTTCATCTGTAAAGTGTGAACATTCATTTCAATGCCTTATTTAAGACCATTTTGTTTAGTATTAAACTTGATTTTCATACTAATTAAGATCATTCTTATGCAGAGATGAGAACTTGAGTTTTGCTGTTTTAGGGATCCAGACTAGACTTTCCAGTACTGTCTAAATGTCTCCATTCCAGAGAATGGCATTTGGCAGTTAGTCACTTATTCATATGTGATGCTACTGGGAAAGAACTGATGCCATAAGTATGCAGGGGATCATTGCTTCTACCTCCTGTCAACATCTTTCCCAAATGGTAAGGACACTTTGCTTTTATAGTATTTGGCTGGAAAGATGAGGCAGTTAGCAGAAATACAGCCATAATAATGGAAGTTGTTCAGACAGGGCAGGGAAGCATAAATGAAGATGCTTTCTCATCTTTTACTGGAAAGAGATTTAATTCCCCATTAATATTCCTGCTATTTGCAATGGCAGTTTGGGATTTTAAAGTAAGATCTGTGGCCAAATGTCAGTGCTTAGACCATGGGTTCTCTGAAGTTCTTCTAACATTTTGTCATTAAATATAATCTGACACAAGTCATGCCAATATGACATGAAGACCCTGCTATTGCAAAGCCTTCTGTCTTAAAAAAACCTTGAATAGCATTTTGGTGTCCGAATATGCAGTATTGCTTTGAGCTGTCAGATCTCAGAGAGTGCAAAGAAACCCTCTCCATCCAGATGATACTGAATCGTAACAGCATCCAGTGTCTTTTATGATTCAGACTGGTTTCAGAAGCTTCAGAGAAGAACACACACACGCATGTATGCTGTCATTCTTCACTAGTGCATTCTTCCAGCTTTCAACAGCTAGCACCTAACACACATCTGCTCTTATGCACCAGCCTCTGTCACACTGCTGGGAAGCCTGGAAACTGTAGAAGTATGCACAGTGTTTGTACACTCCAAGTAAGGTAATGGCTCTCCCATGGGTGGGTACAACAAGAAGACTGTCAGTGATTTTGTTTGATATTCATTCTATCTCCTAATTCAATGGACTAGATGCTCTTCTTATTTTAGGCACTGATCCCACATCCATTCCCCGTGGTACCCTTCCCCACCCTTCTCCATGCAAATGCAGTCCAGTATCAGAATACCAGAAGAGAGTCCCACTGAAGTTACCAGGTTTTTCTCTTCTTTGTGAAAGAGATTTATGGCACAGAAACTTGAGATGTGGTTTTATAGAAATCGTCCAAGTACTACAGAAATACACTGTTATGAAAGCTGGTGTGAGGGAAGAAAAGAGTCCATTTTTATATGTATGTTTTAAAGATCTCATCTAAAAAATTACTAGCAATTTACTATCAAATCCCTTACTTGTCTTAAATCTTATCTCTTACTCTGACTTTAACTTTTCATTTCTCATCTTAAAATGTACATACTTTCTTGTTAAAATGCAATAAAACAAATAATTTAAATTTATTTCCTATGGATAACTACACTGCAGTTCACATTGAGATGAAACAGCTGAAAGAACTTTCAAGCTATTTCCAGCAGTAAAATGGTTACTGCAAACATTCCTCACCAGGAAAAAGCTACTTGGCCAATTTTGACAGCCAAACAGCTGCTCTAGAAAGATATATGAAATCTTTTAATGAGAGAAAAAAGATACCCATTAATTACAATTATCTAATTATTTTCCATCAGAATTGTCACAAACATGTAAATATGGCAAGTTTTTGCTTCTGAAAAGTAAATGAGAGAATACGAATTGGCAACGAAAACAGGTCTGTTTTCTACTCAGACTACTTGCTAAAATGTACGTGTCACATTTTAATTTACAAACCAGCATATCTACTTATATATTCAGATACAATATTTTAAATGAAAAATAACTTGACAAGTCCATCTAAAGGCATAATATAAATTTTAGGGATTCTTGAAATAATATTTTTAAACTTTTGTGGCTGTGGCTATGACATTTAGAAAATAGTGAATGAATAAAGAAGCAAACATAATTATTTTGCATGCCGGAAAAAAGCAATATTAATTTGGAGGCAAATTATCATAAAATGTTTTACTTAATTTGGGTAACCTTAAGCATTAATTTTCACAGGAAACAAACTTTTCATTTATGTTACGTCAGCATTATTTAATAGGCAGAGTGGAGTCTCTGAATTTTGCTGCAAAAATTCAACAATTCATGAAGAAAGTTTATTTCTTCTGGATAAAATGCCATTGAAGAATTGTCTCTGTTTTTTTTATCATTTATGGTATTTTTGTTGATTTCTTCCCTCTGTCCCCAAAGAGCAGTCCTGGAAAAAAAGGTTTAGCTACATTTGGCTCATCTAACTAGATCTTCACCTGAAATCTGATGCAGCCGAAAATCAGTTCATTTAGTTAGGTAACCCATGTGGTGGTGTTCAAACAAATCCTGCAAAACAGTGTTTATATACGATAACATACATGCTGGGAATCAAATTTAGGTTGTTTCATAACTGTGGTTTTAAAGATCTTATCATCAGTATACAGGAAAGCACTGCTGATTTAATTACTTCTTTGTCACTTTCTGTGGAGAATATTCCCCTTTTTATAGTCTCTTACAAAAATTTCAGTCTAATTCATATTACTATGGTACCTGGGTTGACAACTGAGGATGGCAGACATCTATCAGGCAAGTTAAATTACGCATAAGGAGAAAATACAGGTCTAAAAAGGATGGAAAAGAAAGTTTTGTTAAAAAGGCTATCTAAAGAGTAATAAACACATTACTATTTGCTAGTTTATAATATGCATTTTCCCATTTTGAAAATGCAATTCACACATATGAAGCATCACTGTTTCAAGAAAGATCAGTACAATAAAATTAATGGAATTATTTTTTTCTATAACAAAACCATATATATCTGCATAGATACCTATAAAAATTATTATATTATCAGAACTGAATATTACTGAAACTTAGATGAGTTTTATTTGTCCACCTGAAACAGACCAGGCAAACAATGCCAGATACTCATATTCTTTCACTCGAACTTTAAATCCAGATTTGAATCAAATATACACTTACTGCATTGTTTACTTTTGGAGCACAACTGTTGTCTAGGATATCGAAACAGCATTCATTTTTCCTTTCACTACACTAAAAGTTAGTCAGAGCCAGTATGCTTGACATGCTGAAAGATCACAGATAGGCCCCTTGTGACTCTTTCAGGGAAGATGCCATATAAATGTATTGTGTTGTTACTGCACCGAAAAGACTGCTTAAATTATCTATTGCTCATAGGTCAAAACCAGCACACTTCAAGACACAGGTCTTATATCTCAAGTGAAAAAGTAAAATATTGATTCTTCATTATATAATTTTCATCAGATACTGTGTTACATTGCATTCATGTGCTTTGAGGCAGATTATTTCCTTCTCATTCTACCAGTTTACAAACCAATAAATTCTGGTGCACAATTTTTCATTCTTATCAAAATATGCGGTTACATTCCCCACATCTGCATCTATTTTTACTTTTTTTTAAGGATAAAAGGTGCATGTTTCTGATGCTAAACAAGTGTACTTACAGTAGCTGAAAGAGGTGATGCTGGTTTAATGGAAATGAACTGTTAGAGAGAACAGCATCTGGAAACAAATACTGTGTTTAAACCCTGAGAAGAAATTACAGCTTCTCAATGTTTCCTTTAGGAAGCCCTACAAACACAAAAATCTTGATTCTGTTCTGATCACTCCTTGTATTTAAAATAAATTTAAAAAAAAAAAATTCTAATTTGAACNCCCTGAGAAGAAATTACAGCTTCTCAATGTTTCCTTTAGGAAGCCCTACAAACAAAAAAAACTTGATTCTGTTCTGATCACTCCTTGTATTTAAAATAAATTTAAAAAAAAAAAAATTCTAATTTGAACAGAAAAATTATCCTGAGAGATAATTTTGCTTTTGCTTAAGCATTCACTATGAGGAAATGATGGCAGATTTTATAGTTCCTTATGCCATGTTATCACTATCCATAGAACTTTTTAATATCAAATTCAGTTAGCAAGTCCTGCATTCAGGAAGTCACTTCAGGTTATTTTTGCAAGAAGAGAATAATTACTATATTTCAAGTAATACAAGGGTAATTATTCATCCACATCTACTGTCATGTTCTTAGGAGTATGGCTATCCTTTAGATTAACCCAAATTGAACATGTCAAAGTCTAGGCTCAGAGTTTACATTTTTATTTGTGAAGTAAAGCTATGCTTCTGTGCTTCACAACTAAAGCCCATCTAGAACAACAACATTTAGCAGGATTTTGAAACAAATAAATTACATACATAAAGCAATAAACACCAGATTTATTCATTTTCCCACATTTTCCCATGTTCCATGAAGCAACTACAGAAATGACAGGCAGACATGTGCCTGTGAACATCTTGTGTTTGTCTGTGCTGGGTCACAGAAATGGCTGAAAAAAAAATAAATTTTGCTATAATAAATAATAGGTGAAAGTTGAATACAGCTGATAAAGAAGGATGCCATCTGAGACAAACAAATACACTTGAGGTCTTTTGAGCCGCTTGTGCATAAGACAAAGTTTTTAACACTTTCAGCAGCGGTGGAATATGATTTCAAACATTCCAGAACAGAGGAAAAAGCTTAAATGGGGCTACAACTTTTCCAGAAATACAGCCCAAGTGTTGGACAGGCTAGCTCACAAAATTCAAGACAGTATTAGTTTTTATTTATTCTCTCTAAACATAGATTTGCCATCATAATATTCAACAGCACTCACTGATATAATCTTATTAATGAATGTAAGTATTGCAAAGCATATTATTTTTGATTTCTGTGCATCTAATGTCATACACTTTAAAATATCTTCTCACTGAATTGCCCTGTCTGCTAATGTCTAACTTGGGGAGGAATGCAATGTGTCATAGCTAATGATGCAGAATTCCTAATTTTGATTTTTTAAAACAAGATCCTTATACTGCTTATCACTGAGCTTGGAAATGATCTGAGGAAAATCAACCTAGGGGATGGAAGAAATAAAGTTATAGTCCATGCTGTCTGAGTCCTGATATTCTGCTGAACACAGGCTGAGATTTGCCCATTCATCCTAATTGTGATAAATTATGTAATCTTTATTAAAGATAACAGGGGACTACTGCCTAACAGGTAATAACTCTAAAACAATCTTCTAATTGTGGTTAGAACCTCAGGTTAGATTTAACAGATCTTAGATGTGGCATGCCAGTGTTCCATCTACTATACCATTATTATAGTATTCACATTTACATTCTCAATTAATTCTGGCACAGTGTAAAACAGTATTTGCATAAGTATGGCTAACTAGATCATACTTCTACTGCATTGTTAGTTTTAATCAGATTATAACTGTTCTAAATCTGTGTTAAGAAAGACAGAGAGAAGACAGGGAATGCTTTTGCATTTTTGCATTACGTCTTCATTTTCTTGCATTCAACCAGCCACTGTAGCAGACAGCATTCTGAAATATGTAAGAATTTAGAAATCATCCAAGTTTAAAATGCATAGTCATAATATTGATATTATTTGCATACTTCCTTCCATATGAGAGAAAAACCCAGCCAAGAGAGAGCATCGTTGCTGTTGGACTGATCAAAGAACAGACATGGTAAAAAATGCCACAAACCCTTCAGTTGGGAAAATAATTTCCATCTGGCAAACATATTTATTAAATGTATCCTTAAATGTATTCCTTGGAAATGTCTCCAAGTTTTCAACCAAAACTAGTGTTTCTAAAACTTGTGTTTCCACTATTCTCTTCACTGGGAAGACAAAACACTCTTCTGTGAATTTTAGAAAACAGATTGTTTATGTCAAAATTTCTCATAGAGATAAAAATGAATAATACAACAACCAGTTGTACTCAGTAGCTCTAAAAAAATGTCATCAGCACTGAAATGTGTAGGAACCAAACCTTAGAGACCCTTTCTTCAATATTTTCACCCAAAGTCAAACACTCAGCTAAGTGGCTTAAAAAAATCGAGAAATCTGTTTCGCAATAGACTGCATATACATTAATGAAAAGGATGTCAGCATAAAGGAAGATATGTATTATAATTTGTGGCAAACTCTAAACATAAGAGTTCTACTTTTGAACCTAACTGGATCTTATTTCATAGTAAAACTACTACACAGAGAAATTGAGGTTACATTGAGGGATATAATGATTTTAACTGGCTTTTTCATTTCCAGTTTTGCTGACAAGTATTTTAGTTGTCTTTCATATTGCTTCACAGCTGGGCAACATCTATTTTTCATGCATTACTATGAACTACTACTTTGTGCTCCTAAGCAGCAGATTTCCAGTCCTTAAGCAACTTGAAACATATACACCTTCAGTTCTCAAACACCATAAGGCCATTTAAGAAATACAGTGATTTTGATAAAAAGTGCAGGTAGATGAAATAAACAAATATGTTTGCTGTAACTACCTTTACATCCTATAAAAGGATGAGAAATAGCAAATGACCACATAAATAGCTTAAATATTTTACTCTCATCACTAATCTGTCTTATAAAAAAAAATCTTACAACTTTGAACAATTATGTCTTCATCTCATTATGCTTTCCCCATTTCCTTTTTATTTGTTAACAAACCCCAATGTTTTCTCTAAAGCATTTTGCATCACAAAATCCATGTTCTATCAGAAATAATACCCCTAAGTTATTTCACCATTTAGATAGATATTTTATGATAGTATCCTAAATATACATCAGAATATTCAGCATTTGAACTACTGGACTCAGCAAGGTGAAATAAATTGATGTATCTAGGCAGCCTTTGGAATGAATACTCCCTTGACATTTGCATGAAAGTCCTAGAAGTCTATGTGTGCATTGAGGGCAGAATATCATAGGGACTGAGCGATGAGTTTATCAAAGATTCATATATTACTGCTAACAGTTGGGTTTTTTTGTTTACTCCAAATCCAAACACTATTTTCAGTTAACTAAAATTCAGCTTCAGGTTTCAGCTCTTAAAATTCTGGTGTAGTACATAATAAGATTATAATTTTCATCTGCTTTTATGGATAGCATCACTTAATGATTCAGATCTACTTTTGTGCAACAAAATTTTAAAAGAAATTCCACTTTCTTAAGCTCAGGGTTAAAGAACAGTAACTTAATACAGGTGGTTTAGAATAAGCCAAGTTCAAGGAGATGGTATTACAGTTACTTTAAATTTACTTTCTATTAATGCTTATAATTCTGTACTACAGAACAATGACACATTAAGAATATTTATAATCTGCTCAAATTTGAAATAAAAGGATTAATGTGTTACTTTTTTATTTCTAGTTTCCTTTTTCTCCAAAAAGTACTGCCTATGCAATGAGACTGGTGCTTGTTAATTACCCACAATGGTATTGCCAAAAGTCTGATTCAGAGTGCCAGATGAGCTTAGGCATTTGTGGAGACCCAACTTCCTCACAGCAGTCCTGAGAAATGACAGGGAAGGAAAAGACTTGTCATCATTTAAGCAAGGAAAGGAATCTACCTGATGGAAAGGAATGAAAATGAGAAAGCCAGGCTGTTTCCTGTAGGGCCCAGGGAAAGAAAAGGCAATAGACATGCGTCAAAACTCAAGAAATTCCATCTGAACACAAGAAACACATTTTTTACTGTTGGGTAGGTGGTCAAAATCTGCCACAGGTTGCCCAGACAGGTTTAAGGACCTCCATTCTTGGAGATACTCAAAACTCAACCAGACATGCTGGCTGTCTTGTTACAGCTGACCCAGCTATCCCAACCCCAGGGATGGGTGGACTAAATAATTTCCAGAGGTTGCTTCCAACCTCATCCTTTCTGTAATTCTGTGATTCTAAGAGTTGAGGTTCCCCAGTTCCCTCTCTGAAGAGATTCAAACCATGCCTGGACATATTCCTGGGTAACCTGCTCTAGGTGGCCCTGACTTGGCAGGGGGGTTGGACTAGATGATCTCCAGTGGTTCCTTTCAACCCTAATGATTCTGTGGTTTTGTGAACTCTAAAAACCAGGATGATCCAGATTCAGATTTCAAGGGATATTACTCAAATCTCGAAAATCTGTTGCCTTTCCCTGAAGTCCGATGAAAATAGGGAATTAGATTTCTCAGAGCATGATTCACAGCCCCGTACAAGCTTAAGCATTCATGGAGGCCCTCATTTCCAGTGAGGAAAACAAAACAATTTCCTCCCTTAAAGAACTGAACAAAATTATTCCATCCCACTAGGAAGAAAGTAGCATAAATGAAGGAAAGAAAAAAGAACAAGCTTTATTTCAGCTTCTGTTTGATTCCTATATGTAAAAAAATAACTCCTGGGGTTCCTCTAAGCACACATGCCCATTTTATACCACTTTTGATATAGTCTGATAGCACTGGAATGAAAATTCATAACATTTCACTTAGTCAGCTGCTACGTGAGTCAGAGAATAGTATGCAGAGCAACTAGGCCAACTACTTTGATAGCTTAAATCACTAAAAGGAAAAGCCCCAAAGTCTCAAGTTTTAACATAGTCCAATAGCATGCACACCATTTTTTTTTTTCATATATAAGGGACAAGGCGAGATACAGGTCATAAAAAAAGACGTAAAATCTGACATTGCACTGAAGATTTAATACTGATTTTTCTCTGTTTCCAATGCAATCATAAAAATAAATTCTAACCACAAGGCAAGCATATTAAACAAGCACAGTCTATCTTCCCCAAAAGTACTGCATTAATTACACTGTCAAGTATTAGCAAAGATCTATCTTTTAATGAGGAAAGTGTCAAGAATCAAGAAAAATGAAATGTCTAGAATAATAATCATAAGTGAGAGAAAATGAATTAATAACAGTAAAATTTTTTAAAAATATGATAATCAGCAAAGCTAAAGAAGGAGGAAGAAGTAAAGATAGTGAAACATAGTAAACCAGTATGTAAATGCAAACAGAAAAGCAAAAGGCACATCATAAAGACATTGCACTGGTTTAGTATAAAGTCCCCTATCATCTGTCACAAAGACAGCTGGAATACATCAGTTTAACTTGAAGAGAAATAGCTTGGTTGAAATAAGAATGTTACTTTACCTTACACATTTCTTCCAAGTGTAGGATAACAAAGTCTAAACAGAACATCAACAGATCATCAAAAGCTTAGGGTAAGGTGGAAAAATATCACAAAATTCCATAACACAGCCATTAATGCACAAATTCTATTAAAAATATATCAAGATTTTTGAAAAAAAAAAA
>NDXB01015744.1:55350-70220 GCA_002631895.1 Agapornis roseicollis | reverse complement strand
AAATTTTTGAAAAAAAAAAAAAAAAAAAAACCTCCATGAGAAGATCAGTAGATTCAGGGAAGCTTGCTTTAGACACAAATAGAAATGTTTTCATTTTTATTTGGTTTGAAAGGCAGTTAAGTTTTGCATTTTAAATCACAAACACAAAATTAAAATGTTGAAAGAGCTGAACACTTGTTCAGCCGAAAAAGAAAGATTTTTTGATGTTCTTATTCTATTTTCAGTAAAAGAATAATTACTATTAATAATATAATAAGATAGTATTTATAAAAACACTGAAATTCCAAGTCCTTTGCAGTTCTGTAAATATATGCTGTACATAGCAAATTTTCTAGGAAAGAATAGCCAAATCTTCTAAAGAACTCATGACTCCATTGATAAAGATCAAAATGATTTTTTAAAAAGTTAAGAGCTACAAGCAAGAACAATTATAAATGTTTCAGTTAAGATCTTCAATAGACTTCATATTAACATGGACAAGCATCTACAGAGGCATTATGGTATTGCTGAACTCAGTTTGACTAAGACAGTCAAAAAGTGATTCTCCAAATAGTAGCTTGATTAGGCTTAAAGAACTATTTCTAAATGCAAGTGGGAAGGAAGTAAGTCATGCTAAATAACAGTAAGTCAGTAAAGAACTAGAAGATGTGGTGACTGTCATTATGTGGAAAAAGTGAGAGCTTCGATAACTTTATTTTTAAATGCATATTTTTGCTAAAAGGAAATAATGGAACACTTCAGTGCTTTCTGTACGTACATGTATGTTTAGGCAGATGAAGTCCTGCATAGAATCATAGAATAGTCAGGGTTGAAAAGGACCTTAGGATCATCTAGTTCCAACTCCCCTGCAATAAGCAGGGACACCTCACACTAAACCATGCCACCCAAGGCTTCATCTAACCTGGCCTTGAACACTGCCAGCGATGGAACATTCACAGCTTCCCTGGCCAACCCATTCCATTGCCTCACCACCCTAACAGGAAAGAATTTTCTCCTTATATACAATCTAAACTTCCCCTGTTTAAGTTTTAAGATGTTACCCCTTTTCCTATCACTACAGTCACTAATGAAGAGTCCCTCCCCAGCATCCCTATAGGCCCCCTTCAGATACTGGAAGGCTGATATGAGGTCTCCAGGAAGCCTTCTCTTCTCCAGGCAAAACAGTCCCAACTTTCCCAGCCTGTCTTTGTATGGGGGGTGCTCCAGTCCCCTGATCACCCTCATGGCCCTCCTCTGGACTTGTTCTAACAGTTCCATGTCCTTTTTATCTGGTTGAGGACACCAGAACTGCACACAGTACTCCAGGTGAGGTCTCACGAGAGCAGAGTAGAAGGGCAGGATCACCTCCCTCGACCTACTGGTCATGTTCCTTTTGATGCAGCCCAGGATACAATCGGCTTTCTGGGCTGCAAGCGCACACTGCAGTTGGCTCATATTCATGTTCTCATCGACCACCACCCCCAAGTCCTTCTCCGCAGGGCTACTCTGAATCTCATCTTTGCCCAACCTGTAGCTGTGCCTGGGATTGCTCCCACCCAGGTGTAGGACCTTGCACTTGGCATGGTTAAACTTCATGAGGTTGGCATCAGCCCACCTCACAAGCGTGTCAAGGTCCCTCTGGATGGCATTCCTTCCCTCCAGTGGATCTACCAAACCACACAGCTTGGTGTCATTGGCAAACTTGCTGAGGGCGCACTCAATCCCACTTTCCATGTCAGTGACTAAGATGTTGAACAAGACTGGTCTCAACACCGATCCTTGATGGACACCACTCATTACTGGTCTCCAGCGGGACACTGAGCCCTTGACCACAACTCTTTTCATCCAACCAGTTCTTTATCCACCTAGTGGTCCATCTATCAAATTGATGTCTCCAATTTAGAGACAAGGATGTTGTGTGGGACAGTGTCGAACGCTTTGCACAAGTCCAGGTAGATGACGTCAACTGCTCTACCCCTGTCCATCAGTTCCATAGTCCCATCAAGCACCTTGTTGTTTTTCATGTGCTTTTATCATGCTTTCCAGGAGAATCTGCTCCAAGATTTTTCCAGGCACACAGGTGATACTGACTGGTCTGTAGTTCCCCAGGTCATCCATTTGCCCCTTCTTGAAAATGGGGGTTATATTTTCCTTTTTCCAGTCATCAGAAACTTCACCTGACTGCCACGAGTTTACAAATACGATGGTCAGTGGCTTAGTAACTTCATTCACCAGCTCCTTCAGGACGCACAGACAGATTTCATCAGGTCCCATGGACTTGTGCAAATTCAGGTTCTTAGGATGGCCTCGAACCACTCCTTCTCCTACAGTGGGCCCAAGGTCTTCATTCTCACAGTCCCTGTGTCTGCCTTCCAGGACTTGAGTGGTGCAGTCAGAGCATTTGCCATTGAAGACTGAGACAAAGAACTCATTAAGAAACTCATCCTTCTCCAAATCCAGGGTAGCCAGTTCTCCTGATAAGCTTCCAGAGGGGGCCTATGCTCTCCCAAATCTGTCTTTCATTTGTAATGTACCTGTAGAATCCCTTCCTGCTATCTTACACATCCCTAACCAAGATTAATTCTGACTGGGCATTAGCTTTCCTAACCAGGTCCCTAGCTTCCCAGACAGCATCCCTGTATTCTTTCCAAGCCACCCATCCATTCTTCCATCGTTTATAAGCTTCTTTTTATTTTCAAAGTTTCCTCAGCAGCTCCTTATCCATCCAAAGAGGTCTCCTGGCCCTCCTGCTGCACTTCCTCCTAGTTGGGATGCAACATTCTTGAGCTTGTAAGATGAAAAACACTGAAGATGAAAACACTGCATACTATGCAATGTTTTCATCTTGGTGGAACTGGATTGTTGCAAATTTATGTGACAATCAAATCATTAGTCCTTGTTGCCAACAGAACTAACAGCATTCAATTTACAAAAGAAATTTGATGTGAATTTGGTTTCTTGTCAGACTTCTCAACATCTTGCAGGGAAGAAGAACTGGTTGCAAATTCACCAAGTTAAATGTTTGACGCTGGCAAACATCAATTTGGAGAACTCAACGTATTTCAGAGAAACCTGCCAATTTCCAGTGAGACTTTTGAAGATAAGGAAGGACATAAAGCTCTTCAGATTCTCTGATCTTCCCATGGGCACCTGAAATTCTTGGCCCCCATGTTCTAACGTACAGGCCCTTACCTCCATTCTCTCAAGTCTAAATAATCTTAAATTCTATTTTGTATAACAGGCTGTACTTGAAGAGTCGAGAGTATTACTACCTGTACAAAGAGTTTTGCTGCCAAATCCCTTTCTAGNCTCTTCAGATTCTCTGATCTTCCCATGGGCACCTGAAATTCTTGGCCCCCATGTTCTAACGTACAGGCCCTTACCTCCATTCTCTCAAGTCTAAATAATCTTAAATTCTATTTTGTATAACAGGCTCGAGAGTATTACTACCTGTACAAAGAGTTTTGCTGCCAAATCACTTTCTAGTATGGTTGGAGGTTTAGAAAACTACCCCTCATATAAGGCGACTGTTTTGTCAGCCATGTAACCCCAGTGCTACTGTGCAAAATCAAGAGTCAATGTTTCTGTGGGATGGTGCTCTTCCTGACCCTGTGAGAACTGCTCAGGATGGCATATGCTTCACATCAGCAGATGACAGCAAGGTTGTAGTGACATGTGGCCTCCCCTCTAGGCCATCATCAATATTACAGCAGCTTCCCTTCTCACTTTTCCCCTTGATGGTGTCTGAATCATGCTCTGAGAAGCCTACTGCCAGGCAGTCCACATTTTATCTCTGAGCTGTCTATTGATGTGCATTGAATCAGCCCAGCAGCTACCTGTAAGGCATCAGCAGAGCTGACAGGCAGCAGAAATGTAGGAGGGGTTTAGCCCTCGGGCCGCTGCAAGGTATGACCAAGGAGCAATACCTTCTGGAACATGTGTTGAAACGGCTGGGTTTGTACAGCAGGGAACTGGGGCTGATGAAGAAAACGCCTGAGTAGTTTGGGGACATTGGATAGGTATAAGGACAGGGGTATACAAGTGAGTGCATGATGGATGAGCACAGAGATGGAAAGGCTTGGGTGGACTGGAGCCTTCAGAAAACTAAGAGGCTAGGGACTGAGATCTTTACCATGCAGGGATGACTGACTATGCCTTGCAACCAGTTTGGGGAAGTGGAAGCTGGGTGTTGTGGGCTATGCGAATTTTGGAGACAGGATGGAGACATTGCTGTTACATCTGCATGTGTTATATCTGCACCTCTGAAACTAGTTAAAAGAAACAAGCAGATGGAATTGTTCCTTGTCTCTTGGTGATGATCAGCATCCATTATCTCCAGAAATATGTTGGCCTATGCACTAAACTTAACTGAGGGATACTGACTCCAATTTGGACCCGGATTTATTCATTAGATGTTGTTGCATGTATGTCATTGCAATATTCAAGTGAACTACCCCTTGCAAACAGGTATTTCATAAAGCTTTGTACCCTTCTAGTTATTGCCAGAACTGTATCTGATGAGTGTTGTATATGTATAGCTAGATTTCATGTAATATAGATTAAATAAATGCAGTCCCATGTGATTTCCTCATGGTTTGTTTATCTGGGGAAAAGATAAACAAAAATGGGGAAAAGATGGAACAAAAATTATCCTTTCTTTGACATAGGGATGAAAGCACCCTCATAAAAATCAGCCATATCAAGGAGTGTCTTTGCCTTTAATGTCTGTCAGTTGTGAATTGTGGCCTACTTTTATTTTTTTCCTACAGATTGAAAGAAAGTAATCTTTATAGGCTCCTGAGTTATCAGATTAAACGCAGTATCATTAGACAGTTAACATTCAAGGCTTCTGCTGGCACCAGTGATACTTTTGTATGATCTCAGAACTTCCTGAATTAACCTTATTAACACTTAAGTCTTTCCTTACAATGATTCTATTTAAACTCTCGAACAGGACTGGAAAATTCAGTTTAAGGTTTAAACAAAAAAAACAACATCATGCCTATTGTGGTTCTTATTTAGCTGGACCATGGATTAGGTCAATCTTTTGTATTTTTATACACTGTCCAATATGATTTTATTTCAAGAAACTGAAAATTTGATGTGTTACACCTTGAATTGGTATAGAGAAATAGCACTCTATTACTAGAAAATGAAGAGGTGAAATCTGAAGGGTGATTCAGTGACTGAAAAGTAAATTATTTGATCCCTGAGCAAAATATACACTTTCTCATCTTGAAAAAAACCCAGCATCCATGTTAACCTATGTGAGAAAAGTAGAGTGATGCATTTTGGTGAATAGCCAGATTCTCCTATCATTGGCTATACAACTGCATGTAGTTTGAAAATGGCTCAGCAGCTGCATTCTTACAAGCTTAGTTTTACAGCAGAATTTATATGATTAATCCATGAATAACTGTGACGGCAATTAATACCTTCTAGCATGTTCTTATCTTTTTTTTCACAGGCTCTCTACCTTTGCAGCTCTTCTAGTTTTACTAGAAAATAAAATGGAGATAATGTCATATAATATGCACATATTCACCTAGAAAACTAACTGAGGGGTCCACAAGACACTTTCTTCCTCCTGAAGATAACTTTAATGTGTGGTATTTGTACAGAAGAACTGTTTCAACTACAGAAGACATGGTAGTGTTGCACTGACTCAAAATCATTTGGCTCTCCACAGGCTTTGGTTAAAATCTTTTTTTGTCTTTGGGAGTGCAAAATCAGAGGTAAATACTCTCATACAACAGGATGTTCAGATAAATATAAGTACTAGTGCCAGAAATTCTGTGAATGATAGACAGGCAGGCAATGTGGAAACTGCCCATGTGACACTCTTCAACTATACATTCATCATGCCTGATTATGTCAGTTATGTTTTTCTTCTGCTGCTACTCTTGCCAGCTTTCTGATACAAATACATTTCAAATGTGAACCATAGACTAACGTGGAAAATTCATTTGCTCTTGCACTGCAGGTCTTCATTTGATCACAGAAATGATATAGTTTATTTCGGAAATATGGCCCTGGTTCTACCAGGAGTCATCAGAGCTTTCTGAAAAATATTTCACAAAGGATAGGTATATCTAACTTGTGATTTGTCTGATAGTCAGCTATAGTTAGGCAAGATGGGAGGGTAAACTATCAGAAAAATACTTTCCTAGGATTCTCAGTTGAGGTGGGGATCTCTTCAGGGAAGCATAAAACAGGTTAAAATTAGACAAGATCTTGACTCAAACAAGAAATTTAAGCCACCTCAAATTTTGGAAAACTTTATAAATCTCATTTTCAGCTCATGCTTCATAGATGAGGCTACAAGAAACAAAAGTCAATTTAAAATTTGAGTGAAATTCAAAAGAATTCATTCCTGACCAATAAACCCAGATCAAGTTGGAATCGAATGGTCAGAAAATCCAAGATTCTTAGAGGACCATCTGTTAATTGAAAAACCTTCTGCCATGTGTGTTTTCCCTTCCCATTTTCCATTTTTCTTTACATTTCTCTTCCCCCTTTCCCCTTCCTCACTTTTTTTCCTACTTTTTCCACTTTCACATTTTTTCTCATCCCCTTCTCCACTTCCTTTCCCTTTCTTGCCTTGTCTTTCTGCCATAATATTCATTCACAGAAACACAGGATGCTCAAGACTCATATGACGTTCTGGAAAAAAACCAGCAATTCTTCCAGTTCATACTCAGTGCTTCAGTCAATGAAGAAAGAAGAAAACTGCTGGAGTAATAATGATTGTGGTATCCTAATTTGCTAACCTTTCTTATGGCCAGCTATATGAACATAAAGAAGACAAAACCTGAGGTGATGCAGGCATTTCTCTGGGTTCCTGCTCCCTACACTGAGAATTTTGATGCTATGCCACAACATCATCTCTTACATTCAAAAAATCAAGAAAAAAGGAGTGGAAAAACAAGTGGCAATAGGCATGTTAGGATTTCCTAGACTAGATTAGTCTGTATTTTTCTATGTACTCTGAGAGTTTAACATGACAGATGACAAATATAACACCATGAGGACTCTATTACCACAGTCATCCTGCACTTTCCTTACTCTGTCTACATACAGTCTGATCCATTTCTGACACACTTTTGGTTTTCATCAGTTTGCATCTCTAGCTCCGGGAGAGTGAAATACAAATCAGAAAATACCTATTTATATTTATTATTGCTAGATGAAAATTGGTCCATGAAATGACAAAACTGTTAATCTGATCTGACTTTGAAATTTTCTTTTCTATTTTAGAAAGTGTATTTACTGAGATTCTTGAAGCTTAAGAGAAAAAGATAAAAGATAGAGCTGGTACACAGCTTTCAATCATTAAAGCAAATGAAAGCAGAGTAGTATTTGAAAAAAGAAATGGTGCCTATTATCAATGATGGGAAAGGCTCAAGCACTTCTGGAAAAATACTCAAAGAATATTTTACAAACATATTTGTTTTCTAGGCAAAACAAAACAAAATAAGCTAGTTAACACTGGTTTAAAGATTCAGGTAAATAACACATCATTTTAATGTTAGCAATATTTGTGCTAGCTGTACGTTTCCATAATTGTGGAAAGGTTTAAGGTTATTCCAAATCTTCATATCAAGATGAAAAACATCTGTTTCAAATCAAATCTGACATCATTTAACACTTTTAGCACTAGGTTAGTGTCGTGGTTTAAGCCCTGTCAGCAAATCAGCCACAGTCTCTCTCTCTCTACCCCCCGATGCCCGTCCCTTGCCCTCCCCCTGCTTCTGAAGGGATGGGGAGGAGAATCAAAAGGATGCAACTCCCACAGGTTAGTGACTAAGGTATAACACAAATCACTGCTGCTACCACCAGTAATAATAATGATAAGGGAATTAACAAGGGAAGAGAATACAACACCTCACCACCCGCTGACCTACAACTCGCCCCACCCAGCAGTGAACTCGCCCTTCCCAGTAACTCTCCATTACATCCTGGGCATGACATGCTGTGGTATGGAATACCTCTTTGGCCAGTTTGGGTCAGGTGTCCTGTTTCTGCTTCCTCCTGGCTTTCCCTCCTCCCTGGCAGAGCATGAGATTCACAAAGTCCTCAGTCAGTCTAAACATTTGAGCAGTAACTAAAAACATCAGTGTTATCAGTGCTGTTCCCAGGCCTAAAGTCAAAAACACAGCACTGCACCAGCTACTAAGAAGGATCAAAAATGACTGCTACTGCTAAAACCAGCTGCAATGCCTGGATATCCTTGCCACAGCCCTCTTTGATCCAAGTTTCCCATGGAAACTCAGGAACACAATCACAGATGAAGACAGCCAATAGTTGCTCTGGGGATACAATGCTTTTATTTATATATTCATTTATTATATAGCAAATCAACTGCAGATCTGGGAGGAAAGATTCTCTCAAATAGATGGTTTGTGAAACTATATAAATGATATTTCAGGCTGGGGATTTTTAGTTGCATGTTTTTATGTTCTTAGATTTATCTTTTTTTTTTTTTTTAATGAAAGCCATATTTGATAATAATTTGAATTCTTTTTTTGTGAACAGTACAGCTCTTTTTCTGAGTGGGTCTGTGATGGAAAGATTTTCTGTAACCAAACAGATACTTAAAAAATATTTTGCCTAAGCTATGGACACAAGCAAAGGCTTGGAGAATATCTAATTTCTGTAGGTAATTGTGGGACAAAGAGATAGTTCTGACAACTGGTTCAGGTATAGTGATGTTCAACTCACAACTTAGATTTGCACATAGAATTAGGTGTATCAGTGTGTAAGTGAGAACATCACAGCCTTCTTTCTAACTGTCATATTAAATCCTCCCTTGGCAGTATATATATGTCTTGAAAGGCAAACAGGCAATAACACCTGCAAGTATTATCGCCCCTTTTTAGCACAACAATCCAGCCTAAGAGAATCTTTAATGCTGACATCAAAGGACCAAATCCATTACTGATCTTTATGAACAAAAAATAGTTCATGCATCTGAGTATAAGTGATGCAAATCTGGATATCTGTTAAGAAATCTTGCTGTGCAACCATCCTCAAAAAAAATATAGGTAGCATACATAGTAGCTCTTTGAATGGACACCAACTATTTCCAGGGAAGATTTGTGCAACAGAAAGTCTGGATAATATGGAAGTAATTTATGTTGCTCTACTTTAACAAGAATACATACAGATTAAGTTCTTCAGCTTTGACCTGAATCTTTTTCTGCCTGGAAGTGGAACATACATATATCTAACAATTTGGAACTGTGGCAGATCAAAGGCCTCTTTCCTCTGGGCATGCATAGGTGGTTCTGAGGCTGTGTTCGCATTGCCATTTTGTGAGATGGATAGCGACAAATGCATTGTATATGAAATCCCAGCAGACTGAGGATTCTTTTGTTTCATTCTGTGAGGGCTATAAATAAGGAATGTAGCACTAAACAGACTGCTGAATGAAACAAATACACACACACAAAATAAATCAGAGAAAGCTTAGTGGTTTACAAACAGACATTTTCAACAGGATCCAAACAGATAGGCAGAGAGCTTTTTTTACACAAATTAAAGAACAGCTTTACAGCTTTCTACAGGCACTGCTGGGAAGAAGCTTCTATCAAATATTCATGGTAGCCTCTTGTCTACACAAGTCTGGTTGATGGAATAATAGTGTTGACTCACCTGGCACCAAAACTCAGCCATTTTCCCTTTCCCCATCCAGTAAATCTGTGGTTGTCAGTGACAGGAGCTGATGGGAAATGATAGCCTTATTGAGCTGCCTCATGAACTGTAACTCATTTGTTCTGAAGACCCAGAATGACAGCCTCTGCATTTCTCCCTTCCAGCAAAACTGAGTATAAATCACTTTATCATTTTTTCCCGTGACATTTTATCAGAATTCTGAAATTTTATATGAAGTCATAGAGGCTAGTGGCAGAAATAATTCTCATAGTTGATCTTGTTGTAGAGCGCTGCATCTTTCAAGGTTTAACATGGCCATAAAAAAATGCAGTTTGACTTCTATTAACTGGACATGTGCATATATGTATACATACACACACTTGACATGTGACACAGAGGGAAAGCTAATCAGGCTCAGTTCTACTGGGCAAATAACCTAAGCTTATGACTCCTGTGAACTTATAATTTACAATTACTTTCGGTTCTTGCTAAGTTAATTTCTCATTTTGACTTTTTAAACCTTCTAATATATTCCCTGACCAAGAAAACAATAAAATTCTTCAGCACACAGTACTACTTCAGTGGAGAAGAAACTCTTCCTCTTCTTTATATCCACTCTTAATAAAATGGAAATAGACAGATAGGATATTTACTAAGTACTTATGCACTTTATTAAGTTTTTATGAACTTATGATTCCCATTCTAACCTTGAACCTGTTTTCTGAATTTGGTACTTAGACAAATGAAAGACAATCACCAACAGTCAGAATTGTATAATGTAGGGCCTGTTTAGCTACAGCAGGATAGCTAGTAAAGTTACTGATACACCTTCTTTCAAAATCCTCTATGAGTTGATATGTACTATGTAAATATTATTCATTCATTTCAGCACTTGAGAACTTGCTGCTCTTAAGCAAATAGCCATCTTTATGAAAAATGTAAAAAGTATCAAACTAGGCCCACAAAGTCTCTACATGAGGCAACAAAGGACAGAGACACTTAGAAAGATATGCAAGAGTGTAAAATTAAAATAACTTACACTTCTGACTTCACTCATTATGACTTCAAGGACACTGAGGGATTTGATGACCACTGTCTAGGAATACAAATCACAATTAGGAGGTTGTTTTTCTGGGTATTTTTTGTTTGTTTGATTACAGTGAACTGAACCATGTCTCTTCAGGTCCCTGGAAGTGGAAAACAGAAGATGACCTAAGCTGAAATGACTGGGTTTTGGTTTCTTTTGTGCTCTAGGATGAATTAATTTCAAGTTATTATTGTTTCTTTGGAAGTTATTACATAAAATCTTATTTTCTTCATCCCTGTGGGTAGGTAGTCAAGCATGTAAACCCTTCCATACCAGTGACAGGGCAGGACATGTAATTTCTGTGAGTGGATGACATAACAAACCAGTGTGATTTAACACATTCCCTGTTCACTGCATTTGCTTTGCGAAGGTGCAGCTCTATAGAGGTGGACCACACAGGTCTCCCTACTTACCAGCTGCACTGACGACAGCAAAATTCACAGTAGGAACAACACCATAATAAACTAAGCCATCACAGCAGATAACATGGCTCAAAACCATTTAGTCATTCACAAGTAGGCCACAATGTAGTGCATGCCTAAATCCAGCTTAAAAGTCTTTCTCCAACAGCAAAAACTTCATGTGACAAACCACTAACCTGTTCCCCTTGGAAGACATGTTAATACCAGTAACCTGCAAGTGGAAAGGTGTTCAAATCTGATACTTGTAACACAGCATGTAATGAGCATGTGTCTTAATTATTTTAAATGGTTGAATACTGACATCAGTTGCCTGTTTTCTGTTCCCTTAGAACTGACTACTGTCGTTCTCAACACTGACTTGGGCAGCAGCAAGCTCCCACACCTTTCCTTATTAAACTCCATCAATGTTATTTCATCTGCCTTTGTATCATGGCGTGTGTATCATTAGACAATGGACACTTGCTTGCCCCATTAACTCTACTAATGACATGGAATTTTGCACAGCTGATGGATCCATCAGCTAACAGAATGTACACACAGTATGCAGCAAAAAATAAATCTGAGACAAATGAGCCGACAGTGCGCGCTTGCAGCCCAGAAAGCCAACTGTATCCTGGGCTGCATCAAAAGGAGCGTGACCAGCAGGTCGAAGGAGGTGATTCTGCCCTTCTACTCTGCTCTTGTGAGACCTCACCTGGAGTACTGTGTGCAGTTCTGGTGTCCTCAACCAGATAAAAAGGACATGGAACTGTTGGAACAAGTCCAGAGGAGGGTCACAAGGGTGATCAGGGGACTGGAGCACCTCCCATACGAAGACAGGCTGAGAAAGTTGGGACTGTTTAGCCTGGAGAAGAGAAGGCTGCGTGGAGACCTCATATCAGACTTCCAGTATCTGAAGGGGGCCTACAGGGATGCTGGGGAGGGACTCTCCATTAGGGACTGTAGTGACGCAACAAGGGGTAACGGGTTCAAACTTAAACAGGAGAGGTTTAGACTGGATCTAAGGAAGAAATTCTTTCCTGTTAGGCTGGTGAGATGCTGGAATGGGTTGGCCAGGGAGGTTGTGAGTGCTCCATCCCTGGCAGTGTTTAAGACCAGGTTGGACGAAGCTTTGGATGGCATGGTTTAGTGTGAGGTGTCCCTGCTTATGGCAGGGGAGTTGGAACTAGATGATCTTAAGGTCCTTTCCAACCCTAACTATTCTATGATTCTATGATTCTAAATCTGAATGAAATGTAAACTGAAAATAAAATATGAAGGTACCTGGGAGATCAAGTTTAGGGACATAAACAGCATTTCATGAACAGTTTAAAAAAATTCTCATTAAATCCAGTGCTATAGGTATTGAGAAAGCAATTTACATCCATGACAGAAACCTAAACCAGGAGTGGGTAAAATTTGAATGCATTTGGATGCTTAATGGTGGTATCTGCAATAGAAGAAGAATAAAAAATGTATAAAAATTTCTTTGATTTCTGCTTTGTTTGTTTGCTTTACTTTGTAAAAAATAAAACACTAGGAGCACTTGTGGGCAAATGCTTTAATTTCCAGATTTTGCTACTGAAACACAAATTGTTAAAATAATCCTGATGGAATTTCTCCTCTTAGATAAACTACATTTCAAAGTTCACAGCCTCATGCAGAGGCTGTAGGAAGAAACAATTTCAGAAAGACAGCTGAACAAATATTTGTAAAAGTTAATATTGTGGGGCATAAAAAAGGACATAAAAATTGAAATGGATTCTTTTTTTTCTCTGTTCAGAAAAATCCACAGCATCCACAGAAAATACTACACACATGCAAATCTACTGCATCTACATAGAATCATAGAATCACAGAATCATAGAATCATAGAATCACAGAATAGTTAGGGTTGGAAGGGACTTTAAGATCATCTAGTTCCAACCCCCCTGCCATAAGCAGGGACACCTCACACTACATACTTAACTATTTATTGACAAATGTATGAATATATGAAAAAATATGACAAGTTTGATGTCTGGTTTTGCCTTTAACTTTTTTCAAATATGATGACATTGTACATTACACTTAGAATAAAAAAAAAGGTAAGGAAATGTCCAGAAAACAAACTGCCCTGCAACTGTCATAAGGTAACTGCTGTTTTAATGTGGAGAGTTTTAAGGGCTGTTGAGATGAAAAGGAAATATAGCCAAGTCACTTAAGAGTCATGAATTTTCTGATGTGCTTCAGGCATGCTTTTTGGGAGCTTGTTTGTTTCTTGATAATAGCTTGACCTTCATGGATTATTAAGATGGAATTTTATACAATAAAAATGCTGATAAATTTGAGCTCAACAGCATACTTTGGAAGGGCTATGTTTAAGATGCTAATTGCAGGGGTTTTGTGAAGCAAAATGGTGTAATTGCAGAGAGGACTGAGATGATGGCTATCACACAAAGCAAGTCTCTTAGCATTTTATGGGAGGGGCTTCTTCCTTTGGGTAGCTGATATTCTGCCCTTTATTTATTTATGGTTTGGAGATAACACAAAAGAAACAAAAGTGTCTTTCTGTAGAAACTCATCTGCTCCCACCCTAAAGTGAGTCAGAAGAATAACATTTCTTAGCATATTAATCAGACTGATTTTTCTTTCATCTACATTACAGATAGAGATATGTATATTACAAGCACAGTTTCACTCTGGTGAAATGATAGCCCTAAAGGACAACAAAGCCACCAGAAAAAGGAGGCAGGTAAACGATATCAAGGCAGACTCATCTTTGTTGCTATAGATGAATTGTATTTGCTCCATGAGGGTCACAGGTTGCGATCAGTGAAAAGGACTGTAAAATTTCTGAGCCAAAGCACAGCAATTCAACTACATGAGAAAGAAATCTTGATATGAAGGGAGAGAAGAATTGCAAACTGACTTCTGTGAAAGAGAAAATAATTTTTTTAAAAAAGGGAAAGCCAGAGAGATTTTGGAAAGATTAACAGGCTGCAAAGTAACAACTGTCAGAAAAGATGGGATTCAAAAATATCTGGAGCTCAAAAAAAGAGGAGGCAGATGGTACAAATCCTTGAGTTTATGTATATGTAATCTGGACGGTAACATTTCTCTTGTTGCATATTTTATTTATTCAGTCTTGTTAATTCATTTGTTGCAATTTATCTTTTCCGTGGAATCCATCTTTGGAGGACACCATATGAGAAGAGTGTTTAAACAACTGATTCCAGCACTTCTTATCAAAATATTCTCTTATGAAAAATCACTTGCAAAACTGAAGAGATTGTTTTGTTTTGTTTTGTTTTTTTAAATTTTAAAATGAATGTGTGGGGTTTAAATCTCCTTGGTCTGATTTAGACTTTCCTGTCTCTCAAATAAATACCTTTTTTTTTTTCTGAGTCAGAAAGTGGGAATGACTTCTATGCCCACAGTATCATAGGATGATGCCTTTCTCATGTCCTCTGCCTTCTGAGTGGAACCATTCCCATGGATTCCATTGTCACTCCAGATACCACAGAGGGCAGCTATGAGTTAAAATTGTTTTTGTTTTAATAGTGAGACCTCTCCCGTGACACTTTTAGGTCTGTAGCATTTGAATTCATACATATATATCTAGGTATATCTGCACATACAGGCCAAAGGTAAGGAAATACCCTTGCAAAAAAGGTTTTTTTGAGGGTTAGTTTATTTTTCTGTTGGTAGGACTGTTTGGTTTTGGTTTTACTATGTTTTGGTTTGCTGCTTTTTTTTTTTTTTTTTTT